>CM034357.1:23916339-23981858 GCA_019925275.1 Mytilus edulis
GGTTTGTGGCCGCCGAATGAGGCCCCTAAAAGATTTTTTTCCCTCTCATTAAAATGACAAAAAAAAATTGAAAACAACACGTTTAATAAGTTATTGCGTCCGAAGCTCTTTTCTGGATTTACCTTCATCAGGACCCTTTTTCATTCGATTTCCTTACTTTAAGAAACATCAGTATTGCTTGAACCTGGAAGCAATTTTTATGCAAAAACAAGCTGAGATTGCTGTTCGTGGTGAGCCAATGCTCCGTCATGAAGGCCTTACTTTGACCTTTAATTATTAACATTAAATACATTGTGACCGCGGATGTTTTACTCAAAAAAATCTAGCTAAAATGACCCATTTTCCTTCGATTTTCTTTCTTTAAGAAACATCAGTATTGCTTGATCCTGGAAGCAATTTTTATGCAAAGAATTATTATTTGTATTTAAAAATCTTTTTGTTAGAAATCAAACTGGTAGTTAAAAAAACATATAAAGCAAGATCATAGAACGCAAGATATATTTTTTTTTATCCATGACCTTGAATTTCAATATTTTTGAAAGCTGAACAAACATGTATATTACTACAACCAGGGACTTTTTATACTAGTATATATACTTATTATAGAAAGTCCCTGCTACAACGAATGGGAGTGTTTAACTACTAATGCATTGACCATAATGTTCTCGTACGATCGGGAAATGTTAAAAAAAATGATCCAACTGCTGATTCAGCTGGTACCGAATTTCCGATATTATCAAAGATTCACAATACAAAGTGGACTTCCTATGCTTAATTGATTCCCTAAATAAATGTGAACAGTTATGTTTTATTCAAAACTATCGGAAAGCAAAGTTTAATATGTGTTCTCGTACGAACACTGAATAACAGACGGACGGCCACACGAAAAAAAAAACCAAACAAATACTGAAACGTTTCACTATCGATCAAAAATCCGGAAAATGACATATATCACGTATCATGATATTAACACTGTTAAAACTGTAAACTTGTGTTGTTTATACTATAAATTCAAACTCTTCGTGAAAATATTGTCAATATTTCATTGTAATACTTCAAAAAAAAATTTGGTGTAGAAAATTCAGGGGAGGCAACCTCATAGGTAGTTACGGCCCTGGTCGTTATGAAAAAATCTATCCAAAAGGCTGGGAACAACTACTCGAATGAGAGTAACCCTTCAATGTAATGACTACACATGAAATGAGGGATCAATTTCATGTGATAAAAGCTTTTGTTTTGTTGTAAAAATTACTACTTAGTACAAAAGGGCACAACAGGAAAAATATATTTATGTTACTTGGCGAAAAAAATAATAAAGTGGCGAAAAATATATTGTTTTGGCGAAAGAGGTGGCGAAAAAAATAATTGACCCAGGGGAAACCCTGTCCAGACTTGATCACTACTTATGAGATAAACATGAAGCATCATGCATTGAACACAGCATTCTGCACATCCTTTCTAAAGACAAAAAAACATGTCCATGAAATATATACAGAGACATTGGATCATGTTAAGAAATGATGTGTATGTATATAATCATACTTTTCAAGAAAATTATATAATTTGTGCATGATTCATGAATCAAGTACTGTAAATTAAGAAATTATTGTGTGCATTCATTATTCGATTTCGTCATTCGACGGGTGCCACATGTGGAGCAGATCTGCTTACTCTTCCGTAGCATCTGAGATCACCCCTAGTTTTTGGTGGGGTTTGTGTTGCTTATTCTTTAGTTTTCTATGTTGTGGCATGTGTACTATTGTTTGTCTGTTTGTCTTTTTCATTTTTAGCCATGGCGTTGTCAGTTTATTTTTCAATTTATGAGTTTGACTGTCTGTCTGGTATCTTTCGTCCCTCTTATAAGACTAAAATGTAGTAAGAATGAGAAAAATCCTGTTTATTTCATACTAAAAATTTCAAAATGCAAGTTTAAATTATTGTAATTATTACCCCTCCCATTTTTCGCTATAATAAAAACATGGAAATAATTTCTGAATTTACAGTATTAAACTGTTTTAGGAGAACAATGATGTCATTTGAAAAGGGAGTTGCCCCCCTTTGTTAATATTTGTAATTGAAACCTCCATAACATTGTTTACCTTCCAATGCTTAATACAATGCAGTGTTTGATATTTAGTTTCTACTGCAAAATGAATGCAATCTTTTCCCTTTAGGGTTCACAAGCAATTTGATTGTTTGGTAATAAATGTCTGCTTGCCAACCAAGATGGTGTCCACTAATTTAAATAGAATTTGTAAAAAATATAAATTATGGGGCAAATGAAAAAAACAAATTAGTTTATGCTCATAATTCAAATAACACATTTATTACACATAAATTATCCTTGTTTAGATTTAATCATCCTATCATTGCAAGAAGATTTGCATAACATTCTGAATTCTTGAATTTATTATTTTATATCTACAGAGGCCTGATCTGAGTGCTGATATGAACGATAAAAGTGACAATGACCCAATGCCTGATGTCTCCAACAGTGATAATAGGTATACAGTTTGATATTGTCTTTGCTGCAAGGGGTTGATCAACACTATAAGATTTTATGATATCGCTATTTTACAAAATTTTCCTTTGATCTTGCTGACTGATAATTTCCTTTCTCAGTGGAGTAAGTGATATAAATATTATTGCTAGAAACTAAGGGGGGACGTGGCATTGTCAATGGAATTGACATAAAGTTGACAATGTCTTCATTGGTAAAATAGCAGTAAACAGATTATCATCGGTTATCTCAACTCTTCTCACTTTCGTCGTACCTGCACAAGAGAGAAAATCAATCTTTTTGAGATGATCAACAATAATCTATAAGTATTACCTTAATAGATAAATGTATATAGATAGAAATAAAGAGATGTGGTATGAATGCCAATGAGACAAAAATCCATCAAATGTCAACAACGAGAAAAACCCATACCGTTTAGTCTGCTATAAAAGGCCCTGGTGACATGAAAAATATGAGGCATTTCAATTGAGAAAACTAACTGTCTAATTAATAACAAAACAATTTAAAAAAACAAATATAACATGATCGAACAACCAGGTATATAGTTCAACATGTTCTTAATGAAATAGAATTTTTGATAAATATTACTGGAAAAATGATATTGAGAAAATATGGAAGTCATGATACCATTTTTTAAAAAGATCATGTTACAGTCCTGAATTTTATGATGTTTGATTTTTTTTTTTATTAACTGAAATGTAGGTTAAACTAATTTTCATAAGTTGAAAATTAAATGTTTTCATATGATAAAATTGATGATTTAATAACCTTTCTTCTAATTTTTAACATGTTTATCAAATATGATGCATTGTTTCATTTTATTAATGCTACACAGGAAACCTGAGGTAATATTATTGAGTCTAAGCTCATAGAAATAACATTTGTTGCATGTAAATTGGCATGTTATATATGTCTTGATATTGTGTTTTCTTTTATTTGATCATATGGATATTATTTTGTTTTAACTTATTAATTGTTTGTTTGTTTGTCTGTGGTTTGTCTATAAATTTTGTTTGCTTCCTTGAATGATCTAGCTGATGAATTTTTTCGTGTTTAATTGTTGTCTTGATTTTGTTTTTTGTCATACTTTTTTTGTTTTTTAATTCCTTTAACTTGGAATTTACTTGCGTGATACTTTTTTCAAAAGAATTATTATAAATTCTTTCCTTTTCAATTTTATTGTTTTAATACCAATTACCATCAAAAATAAGAAACTTTTATTTAAGAATTGAGGTATATTAATTGCTGTTGGTTTAGAAATTCAAAGCCATACAGGTTATTTCATTTCTTAACCATCTGGTGAATTTTCACATCAGATCAAACATTGCTCAAACTAAGTTTGTAATATATCATCTAACATGGCTATTTTAAAATGTTAAATCCAGTCATTATTTGGCCATACTGACCAGTTATTAATACCTTTGTCTATGTACTGGTTTATATTGGGATAAAAATCACATGAGCGATTTTGTTAACAAATGCTCGCATCAATCTGTACAGAAACAGGCTCCAATTGTCCTCCTTTATACGCCATAACTCATGGTGGTGCTCCTTATAAAGGAGGCTCATACAGAGACAAGATGTTAACTTTTGCTCAATTTCAACTTTTGTACTTTAGCCATGGAACAAGATGTGCTGGAGAAATAGTGGGTGCTGCAAATAACAATAACTGTGGTGTTGGTATAGCATATGGTGCAGGCATTGGAGGTAAGGATATTTATCATTTGGCAACTTATTATATTTTGTGTAATGTTGCTAGATAAAAGGAAGACATATAAACTGAGGCAAAACAAATCTCTTGTCAGAAATTGTATATATGGCAAATTTTGAAGTATTTGGAAAATATGCTTAGGTGTGGAAAATCAAAACAAGATCCAAGGAATTTCCTCTTTTACAGTATTCCAGATCTTCAAAAGTTTATTTGAAATTTTAGGTATCCTAGATCATATATCAGTATATTTGATATTGTAGATAACCAAGATCACTATTTGTATATTTGATATTTTAGATATCTTAGATTACCATCTGTATATTTGATATTTTAGATAACCTAGATTACCATCTGTATATTTGATATTTTAGATAACCTAGATTACCATCTGTATATTTGATATTTTAGATATCCTAGATTACCATCTGTATATTTGATATTTTAGATATCCTAGATTACTATTGGTATCAGGGCTTCTAAAAAATATTTGAGCCAGCCGGACATTTCATATCTGATCCCGATTTTAATCCCTTAAGACTTAGTCACAAAAGGCAATTATGGTAATCAGATGGCCATTCCAATGATTGACATTAGATTAAAAAAAAAACGATTTTAAACTTTACTTTGATATGATATGAATTTGATGTTAGGATGTTACTGTTAAATTGGCAGTGCATCATTCAAAGTGTGCACATCAGCGTGCTCATATCTGCCATAGACTTTTTATTTGTGCAAAATGACATTGTCAAAAACTACTTTCGTTTTCAACCGGATGTTGACTTGACAATGGTAAAACATGGACCATAAACGGATACGTAAAATCCGTGTATTTTTACAAAGTACGACTGAGAGAAGAAGCTCTTTCCACGTTATTTCTTCAACAAAATACTTGAATTGAACGTTAGATACAGGTATCATTGATAATTTTAGCATTTTTGAAGAAATGTAGGATGCATTATTAAATTTCCCACCTGTGCACATGCGCACATGTGTTCTAGTTCATACGACATAGTTCTGACGATTTTTTATTTAAAACCTTAAAATTTTTCATCAAATCATTTTGATAAACTAATTTCTAATAATTTTAATCTTGAGAACGAAATCAATTAGATACAAACCGCTGAAATGTAAGAAAATATTTGTGATTAAACCGATCAATTTATACGATGTCCGGTACTGATCATAGTTCACCTGTCACCTGAACAGGTAGATTTCAGCTGTCCAACTACTAATTAGCCTTGATTAAAATTAGAAAGTATTGAAGTAGGTGTTGTTTTGATAGTAATTAATCATCATGTCACATTTATGACCGGAAACGTGTTGATGTTAAAGGCAAAGGGTTGGGTCAAAAAGATCGTGAATTATGTAAAAATGACCGAAAAAGCCTCGAAAAATAAAAAGTATATGACCGTTTCATGCTTTGCCCAGCCGGACTTTTACCGGACATTATACAAATGACCGGAATATATGACCGTTTTGGAAGCCCTGATTGGTATATTTCATATTTTAGGTATCGTAGATTACTATTGATATATTTCATATTTTAGGTATTAGGATATTGGATGGACCTATCACAGATGTTTTAGAAGGGAAAGCCTTAGAGTTTAAAAGACAAGATATTGATATATACAGTGCTTCATGGGGTCCAAGGGATAATGGGGCTACAACAGAGGCACCAGGAGCTGCATCAATAAGAGCAATAGAAAAGGGTGTAAGGGAGGTAAGTCAAATAGACAAAAGTGTAAGGGAGGTAAGTCAATGTAAAAAGATTTCAGGGGACGAAAGTCATTAGAAAAAAACTGAGTAAGGGGTGGCAAAAAGGAGAGAGTGCATTATATAGGCCATACACATAATAATTCAAATTTCAGACAAAGAAAAGCTTCTGGTAAAACTTTTTTCAGTTGTATATATGCCATATTAATAATCAGACAACTCCTAAATTAATGGGTCTGTTCAAAATATTACTGAATCCAACAGAATTTAGAATTTTTGCTTTTGACAAAACCCACTGCTGTTCTTTGTCTGACAGTCACAGTGAAGTCTTCAACATCAAACAAACCCTCACATCATACCAAGTTTAAGATGATCCATAAATTTTTCATCAGAATTATATGATGATTGTCTTCAAGGTATACTAAATTATATTTGGAATTCACAGACATTAAGAGGCTAAAAAACATAACAAAGTCCAATTAGACTCCATCAAAAGGCATGAAAAAAAAATTGATAATGTTTTCAAATTTCCATTTGGATAAATAATGATTTTTCATATGATGTTGTAGGGTCGTGGAGGAAAAGGTAACATATTTGTATGGGCATCTGGTAATGGAGGTGGAAATGATGACGACTGTAACTGTGACGGGTATGTAGGGATGCCAGAAACTATATCTATAGGGAGTATTACTGATAGAGGTGGAACTCCATACTTTATGGAGAAATGTCCTTCAACTTTTGCTGTTGTACCGAGTGGAGGAGAGGAACACATTGGAGAAGACGGGAACAGAACTAAAATTAGAGTTGTGAGTTTATAGGCTAATTTTTTTGATTATTTTTAGAATATCCAGTAGTCTACCATATTTTTGGCTTTCAATCAAAGAAATACATTTAATGGCTTGGCTCAAAGTTATATGTATTATTTCATAGCAGCTTTTCCATAAAGCTTGTGCAAATTAGATAAAACATTGACATCAATCCTCAGCAAGTCTGTCACTTTGTTATGATCCATTGAAGCAGTAAGGGGTAAATACAAAAAAAAGTGGGTTTTGTGAAATTAGTACCCCTGAGAATCCTCATTTAGAATCTGGAATTGAATTAAATTCAAATCTGTTTTAGGTAACAACAGACATTGGAGGAGGATGTATTGAAAACTTCGAAGGAACGTCAGCTGCTGCACCACTTGCTGCAGGAGCATTAGCCCTAGTACTGGAAGCCAAGTAAGTCAAATATATATACTCATTTCCTCTGTACTAAACTGCAGGGTCTATTTATTTTTGTTAAGGTGGTACCTAACATTACAGGGAGATAACTCTGTAATATCAGCTGAACGTTTTAATTACGTTGCGTTGTTAAAGGAATATTAAGCTTCTCAATGATCAAAATTAGTGTTTGTCAAACTGCTATGTAACCAGTGTAATTTTTCTGATAAAATGGTTGGTTCAAATTTTTTGAAATTTTTATATTTTTGTCAAAGGGTCCAAGTAAATACTTTGTCAAAATTTTATGAAAATTAAACCAGCCAATTTCATTTTAGTGAAGGTGTTGGGTACCACCATAAGGTAAGTAAAATCAGTATGTTCCAAGTCTAATACGGATGCTGCACTTGCATCAGTTTGGTCAGTACAATACTGTGGATTCATTATTGTACATAGGATACCAACTTTTGTAAACCTTGAATTCAAATGTTCATTGAAGCATATATTGTCTTGTAAACGCTGGTAAAACCATGAATACAAATATCTACAAAAGTACTAGTTTTATCAATTCTCAAAAATTGGTACCCACTAAAAATAATCAAAAGTATACACAAAAAGAAATTGTATTAAAACCTTGATATAAATTTGTTGCATGATATTTGTAAAGCTTACTTAACAACAAAACACATGCATAGTAATACTATTTAATTTTAGTAATGATTTGACATGGAGGGATGTTCAACACATTATTGCCAAGGGAAGTAGAATTCCTTCAGTAACAGACGACTGGGAGGTCAATGGTGCTGGCTATCATCGTAGTCATAGCTTTGGCTTTGGTGTGATGGACGTATCTTTGATGGTTCAGATGGCTATTGGATGGAAGAATGTACCAGAAGCTGGGAAATGCAATTCATCAGACCATGTGGTCAACAAGTAGGTGTTCTATATTTGGATTGTTTTACATTGTCATTGTGGGACCTTTTATAGCTGACTATGCGGTACAGGCTTTTCTCATTGTTGAAGGCTGTACGATGACCTATAGTTGTTAATTTCTGTGTCATTTTGGTCTCTTGTGGAGAGTTGTCTCATTGGCAATCATACCACATCTTCCATTTTTATGCTGTATTTTTGGCAATCTTTTTTGTCCCCTAGACCCCTATTTATTAATTCAAAGGGAACTTAAGGTTTGCTTTCCATCAGTCTATCTGTCGATCCATCCATCCATCAGTTCACGCTTGAAGATATTGTTTTGATATAAGGTAGATATCATGACAAGTTGGAGCTGAAGATTGAATTTTATTCTGGTCTGATGATTTTGTTTATAGTCATGGTCTTTGGATATAGAAAATTCACTGATGTAATCTGTTTTCGGCACTTTTTTTTTGTCATGCTTAACGATCATGATTTGAAATTTGTTCTATAGTTTAGACTTTGACAATTTATAGATCAAGTAAGAATTTTGTTTCTGTTGAATGAATTATTCACCAGACTATGTATTGCCATGTTATACTTCCAGAATGTTTTACCTTTTGTTTTAAAGACCTTATGGGATCTTTAGGTGTTGTCGTAGTTATATGACCTGCATAAGTTTGAAGATCAGATGTTTTATAAAAAGTCATCAAACATACCATGCTTATTATTCAATGCACAAACTATTATGTTTCTAGAGATGTGCCTGCAGATGGATGTATCACAGAGCATGTAGATATGTCATTTTGTCAGGACAACCACAACACCCATATTGAACATTTAGAACACACCATGTTATGGGTTGACATCGAATCGGGGAGACGGGGAGATGTCAGCATCACCTTGACCTCACCGTTTGGTACCGTATCACAGATGTTGTCAACCAGGAAGGAAGATAACAGCGCTGATGGACTCAATTTCCAATTGATGTCGCTGAATAATTGGGGAGAGAATATTGTTGGAGAAAAAACATGGAAAATAGAAGTCTGTGACAATGGGAAAGAAAGTGCTAACAATAATATGAAGTTAAATAGGTAAGTAATGAAAATATTTAATTTTATAATTGCACCAGATTGATATTGGAATATTATACTGCAAGTCATTACAGTTTGTAGATAGATATGAAAGAATTGGTATGAGCGCCAATGGGACAACTCTCCATCCAAGTCACAATTTGTAATTTAAGTAAACCAATATAGGTCAAAATACGGCCTTCAACATAGAGCCTTAGCTATAAACTCCCCCCAAAATGACTAGTGTAAAACAATACAACGTGGAAAACCAATGGTTATATCTATACATCTTTTCTACATTGGCTAGAGGTATAAGGGGAGGGTTGAGATCTCATAAACATGTTTAACCCCTCCGCATTTTTGCACCTGTCCCAAGTCAGGAGCCTCTGGCCTTTGTTAGTCTTGTATTATTTTAAATTTTAGTTTCTTGTGTACAATTTGGAAATTAGTATGGCGTTCATTATCACTGAACTAGTATATATTTGTTAAGGGGCCAGCTGAAGGACGCCTCCGGGTGCAGGAATTTCTCGCTACATTGAAGACCTGTTGGTGACCTTCTTCTGTTGTTTTTTCTATGGTCGGGTTGTTGTCTCTTTGACACATTCCCCATTTCCATTCTCAATTTTATCTATAAAAAACCAGAAACATTTTTTGAACAACAAATGACAACCACTGAACATCCGGTTCCTTATACACTTTTATTTTTTTATTTTTTGCATAATTTTTATGTTGACAAACTGTTTTTGTGGGGTAATAAAAGTATCTCCATTTAGTCAGTTTAATTGATGTTTGATGCATAAATTTAGCTAACTCACTCAGAAATTTAATTATACCGTGAATTTATTATTATATTGAGATAATATTTTTCATGTATTTCCTGGGTACAGGCGATACACCAATTTAAAAAAAGTTCTAAAGCCTTGTATGCAAACTTTGGCAAAACCACAGAATATTCTATCCATTAATGTTGGTAACCAAGAAAATGAATGAATCCATCATATATTGACTTAGCTGTAGATAAAAACAAATAGTAAATAAGATTAAAATTTTCCCTTTAAACAATCTATTTATAGCTATTCTTTGATTGCTTTTGGAACATCAGACAGTCCTAACAAACGTAGCACTGATTCATTTGAACCAAGCAAAGCAGCAGTAGCAGAAATGAAAGAATTAGAACTCAAAAGAGGAAAACGTTTAGATATGAAAAGACACACAGAAGGATTCCAGAAGAAGACTGACAAAAACACTGCAAAAAAGATGTAAAGAATGAAAAAAAGGAAGAAGAACAGAAATATCTAAAGGATGTTATTCATGACATGTCTTCTTATCTCCAGGAGAAAGGCTTTGATGAAAACCATGTCATTGATATATTGAATCATGGGATGTCTTACAGTTCAAAGGTTAGAAAAGATCAACAGAATAGCAGACGAGGACTCAGTCGGAGAACATTTGGGGAAGAAGACATTGATCATGATAAATTCATTGACGGAATGTCAAAAGCTGTCAACAATATCTTTGACGAAAGAGAAAAAGAAAGAAGAGAGCAGGCTGTGAGGGAGAAACTAGCTGAGAGAGCAAAAGAAAGGAGAGAGAAAGCTGAGGAGAAAAGGAAGGAACAAGCTGAACAGGAGAAAGAGAAGAGAGAAGAAATTGCTGAACAGGAGGAAGAGAAGAGAGAAAAAATTGCTGAAAATGAAAAAGAAATAAAGAAACGAGAGAAAGAAACTAGAGAAGAATTTGCTGAGAGATACTTGGATGAGTTCTTGGAGAAGCCTGGAGATGCAACGGTAGACGATATCGAAGAGGTTATCAGCGATCTTAGAAAAATTCTTCAAAACAGGAAATAGATACACTGATGAATACTTTAATACTCACTTTCAACAAAATTAAGGGTAAAGGGTTTTATTATCACTTTAAATGATGATTAATGTGTCTTATATCTGGATGGAAGTAATATGGAAACTAAAGACTCTTTCTTTACTATTGTGACAATTTCAATTATACTAATACTCTCAGATTCTATACATGAAGACTCTAAATGTTTAGACTTTGTTCTGGTTAGGATCTTTTAAAATTTAGATTTTTCTCATATTTTGTTCCTATTTCTATTTATATTGACATTTGATCATTTTTAAACTACAGCAAAACAGGGGAGATAATTCATGATTGTTTTTCATCAAACTAAAATTCAATATTGAGAAAAGAATAATATCATTCATTATCTGCTGCATATTATCTTTTTGAATATATAAGAAAGATCTCAGAATTCCAAAATATTTAAGTGAAAAGGAGATATATTTGTCATGTTGTGGCAATTAAACTTCTATGGTTGTGAAAAAAGTCAGAATTTTTTTTCTTTAAATGAAGAACTGTTGCACTCATTTATTTAAAGGTTGTACAATTTTTGATCTATCACAACTTGGTGTCAAAGTATAAGTTCATTCAAACATTATTGAAACATTAAAAAAAAATTGCCATTGTATCGTATGTCTTAAACCTTCAGATAGAATTGTACAGGTTCTTATCACTCATGAGAACTTTTAAGACTTATTTGTTAAAAGGATGTACTATTTGTGAACACTCACAAGCCTGTATTTGTTTAAATGTTAAAGTCATAACAGCCCTTTATTGAGGAAATGTTGTATGATATTTAAACATTCACAAGTCAAAAAGGGGTTATGCAAATTTACATCCATTATGAAGCCAAACTTCTTTTTTGCTGGTTGAAGACTCAAAAGTCTTAATCAAGACAAATTTTAATTATCATATCAGATATTATCTTCAACGTTCCTACATATTTATGATTTTTAGCTCACCTGTCCCGAAAGGACAAGTGAGCTTATGCCATCACTTGGCGTCCGTCGTCGTCTGTCATCCGTCGTCGTAAACTATTTCAAGAATCTTCTCCTCTGAAACTACTGGGCCAAATACTTTCAAACTTTAACTGAATGTTCCTTAGGGTATCTAATTTATAAATTGTATCCGAAGTTTTGATCTATCAACAAACATGGTCGCCATTGCTAAAAATAGAACATAGGGATCAAATGCAGTTTTTGGCTTATAACTCAAAAACCAAAGCATTAAGAGCAAATCTGACACAGGGTAATATTGTTTATCAGGTCAAGATCTATCTGCCCTGAAATTTTCAGATGAATCAGACAACCTGTTGTTGGGTTGCTGCCCCTGAATTGGTAATTTTAAGGAAATTTTGCTGTTTTTGGTTATTATCTTGAATATTATTATAGATAGAGATAAACTGTAAACAGGAATAATGTTCAGCAAAGTAAGATTTACAAATAAGCCAACATGACGGAAATGGTCAGTTGACCCCTTTAGGAGTTATTGCCCTTTATAGTCAATTTTTAACCATTTTTCGTAAATCTTAGTAATCTTTTACAAAAATCTTCTCCTCTGAAACTACTGGGCCAAATACTTCCAAACTTTAATTGAATGTTCCTTAGGGTATCTAGTTTGTAAATTGTATCCGAAGTTATGATCTATCAACAAACATGGTCGCCATTGCTAAAAATAGAACATAGGGGTCAAATGCAGTTTTTGGCTTATAACTCAAAAACCAAAGCATTTAGAGCAAATCTGACATGGGTAATATTGTTTATCAGGTCAAGATCTATCTGCCCTGAAATTTTCAGATGAATCAGACAACCTGTTGTTGGGTTGCTGCCCCTGAATTGATAATTTTAAGGAAATTTTGCTGTTTTTGTTTATTATCTTGAATATAATTATAGATAGAAATAAACTGTAAACAGCAATAATGTTCAGCAAAGTAAGATCTTCAATTTAGTCAATTTGACCAAAATTGTCAATTGACCCCTTAAGGAGTTATTGCCCTTTAAAGACTTTTTTCACAATTTGTTCATCATGTTGACTTACTTTAAAAAATCTTCTCCTTTGAAACTGCTGTATCAATTTCAGCCAAACTTAGGCTAAATGAGTTTCAGAGTATCTAGTATAAATTTTATATTTTATTTCCTTGTATGTCAAGAAACATAGCTCCTACATTGTCCTATGGCTAAAATAGAACATAGGAGAAAATGATTATTTTTTTGGGCTTTTGAAGAAAATAGGACGATCCAAAAAACATTTAAATAAATTGAAAAGCCAAAATAATCATTGATAAGAGATTTAACCAAAAGAATTAAGGTGAGCGATTCAGGCTCTTGAGAGCCTCTTGTTTGGAGATGCAATCATGTAAAATTCTAAAAATATATATAAAACCAGCAGGCAAATAGTATTGTTAAAGTTAGTTATGAAATGTAACATTTTGATCTTAAATTGAATTAAGACTTGCTTGAATATATTTTCTATATTTTTTTAGCTCACCTGTCCTGAAGGGACAAGTGAGCTTATGCCATCACTTGGCGTCCGTTGTCGTCCGTCGTCTGTCGTCGTAAACTATTTCAAGAATCTTCTCCTCTGAAACTACTGGGCCAAATACTTTCAAACTTTAACTGAATGTTCCTTAGGGTATCTTTTTTATAAATTGTATCCGAAGTTTTGATCTATCAACAAACATGGTCGCCATTGCTAAAAATAGAACATAGGGGTCAAATGCAGTTTTTGGCTTATAACTCAAAAACCAAAGCATTTAGAGCAAATCTGACATGAGGTAATATTGTTTATCAGGTCAAGATCTATCTGCCCTGAAATTTTCAGATGAATCAGACAACCCGTTGTTGGGTTGCTGCCCCTGAATTGGTAATTTTAAGGAAATTTTGCTGTTTTTGGTTATTATCTTGAATATTATTATAGATAGAGATAAACTGTAAACAGGAATAATGTTCTACAAAGTAAGATTTACAAATAAGTCAACATGACGGAAATGGTCAGTTGACCCCTTTAGGAGTTATTGCCCTTTATAGTCAATTTTTAACCATTTTTCGTAAATCTTAGTAATCTTTTACAAAAATCTTCTCCTCTGAAACTACTGGGCCAAATACTTCCAAACTTTAACTGAATGTTCCTTAGGGTATCTAGTTTGTAAATTGTATCCGAAGTTGTGATCTATCAACAAACATGGTCGCCATTGCTAAAAATAGAACATAGGGGTCAAATGCAGTTTTTGGCTTATAACTCAAAAACCAAAGCATTTAGAGCAAATCTGACATGGGATAATATTGTTTATCAGGTCAAGATCTATCTGCCCTGAAATTGTCAGATGAATCAGACAACCTGTTGTTGGGTTACTGCCCCTGAATTGGTAATTTTAAAGAAATTTTGCTGTTTTTGGTTATTATCTTGAATATTATTATAGATAGAGATAAACTGTAAACAGCAATAATGTTCAGCAAAGTAAGATTTACAAATAAGTCAACATGAGGGAAATGGTCAGTTGACCCCTTTAGGAGTTATAGCCCTTTATAGTCAATTTTTAACCATTTTTCGTAAATCTTAGTAATCTTTTACAAAAATCTTCTCCTCTGAAACTACTGGGCCAAATACTTCCAAACTTTAACTGAATGTTCCTTAGGGTATCTAGTTTGTAAATTGTATCAGAAGTTATGATCTATCAACAAACATGGTACCATTGCTAAAAATAGAACATAGGGGTCAAATGCAGTTTTTGGCTTATAACTCAAAAACCAAAGCATTTAGAGCAAATCTGACGTTGGGTAATATTGTTTATCAGGTCAAGATCTATCTGCCCTGAAATTTTCAGATGAATCAGACAACCTGTTGTTGGGTTGCTGCCCCTGAATTGATAATTTTAAGGAAATTTTGCTGTTTTTGTTTATTATCTTGAATATAATTATAGATAGAAATAAACTGTAAACAGCAATAATGTTCAGCAAAGTAAGATCTTCAATTAAGTCAACATGACCAAAATTGTCAATTGACCCCTTAAGGAGTTATTGCCCTTTAAAGACTTTTTTTCACAATTTGTTCATCATGTTGACTTACTTTAAAAAAATCTTCTCCTTTGAAACTGCTGTATCAATTTCAGCCAAACTTAGGCTAAATGAGTTTCAGAGTATCTAGTATAAATTTTATATTTTATTTCCTTGTATGTCAAGAAACATAGCTCCTATGGCTAAAATAGAACATAGGAGAAAATGATTATTTTTTTTGGCTTTTGAAGAAAATAGGACGATCCAAAAAACATTTAAATAAATTGAAAAGCCAAAATAATCATTGATGAGAGATTTAACCAAAATTTAAGGTGAGCGATTCAGGCTCTTGAGAGCCTCTTGTTTATATTGCTAGAAATATACAAAACCATTGTTGTGAAACATTATCTTTGCTATTTATTGTGCAATTTGTTATTTGGACCTAAAAGAATGATTGTCCATTGCACTGACAGTCACTACTGTGCCATTATGACTGTTCACAACTAAACTAATACCAAACGTTTGTGACAAACATTAGACTGACTTTCCTCAACTATCTCAGTCTTTCTCAACATTTATCTGGTCTGTCACAGACCCTACTTGATGAACATTGATTCAAATACCAGAGTTTTTGACACCAAAACACCTTTGATAAATTAGTCATTGATAGTCTATGTAAAACTTTCTAAAGACCTTTGATGTCATTAACAGTTGTGAACAGTCGTTATGCGACTTGAAAGGACTGCCCCTTGAATGAACAGTCATTTTCTAGTTCAAAGTATCTTATATTATGAAATCCCTCTTTGAAGTTATTTGTTGTTAAAGTTTAAATCTGCAATATTTTATTACTGTTTTTGTAATATTTTATATTTTTGATTTATATATGAAATCCGCCTGAGTTATAACTATAAAACTTTTTTTTATATATTTGATTAACAGATTTACATTTGAAATCCATCTGAGTTACCATAGAATTATTTTATATGTTTGTTACGATATTTAAGTAATTACTATCCAATCAAATTATAGAACAGGAGTCTGAAAAGGATCTTTTGACAAGTTTATGTACAAATTTCTTTTTGTATGAAAATAAAAACTATTTCTTGAATTTAGATTTGTAATGTTTATTTAAAGATATAAAAAAGAAGATGTGGTATGATTGCCAATGCGACAACTATCCACAAAAGACCAAAATGACAGACATTAACAACTATAGGTCACCGTACGGCCTTCAACAATGAGCAACGCCCATACCGCATAGTCAGCTATAAAAGGCCCTGATAAGACAATGTAAAACAATTCAATCGAGAAAACTAACGGCCTTATTTATATAAAAAAAATGAACGAAAATCAAATATGTAACACATAAACAAACGACAACCACTGAATTACAGGCTCCTGACTTAGGACAGGCACATACATAAATAATGTGGCGGGGTTAAACATGTTAGCGGTATCCCAACCATCCCCCTAACCTGGGACAGTGGTATAACAGAACAACATAAGAACGAACTATAAAAATCAGTTGAAAAAGGCTGAACTCATCAGATGGACAAAGCTTGTTCCTTTGCTTAACCACAAGCAGAAGCTTCTATTATACATCCTGGATTGCCCATGCTACTCACTAAATCTGCAATTCAATGAAAAAATAGTTCCCAGAATACAACCAAACATGCATATTCTCCTACAGAACATTTAGTTGGGCATCTGCTATTTCAACTTTTGATCTAGTGATTGTTGTTGTTCTCTGTACCTAAATTATAGTCTATGCCACTTTTTAAGGTAAGGAACACACACACATATCTTCCTTCGAAGACTTGCACATGTTTAAAAGTACTGAATAATTACAAGATACCAGTGCAAATCTGATGCATCATGTTTGCCCTTCAAAACAAATGTTTGCCCTTCAAAACAAATACTCAACTAACACATATTAAATTCATCAATGTCAAAAGTTTAACAAAAAAACAGTTATGGTAATTAAAATGTCTTGTCCATCCTTCACAATTATTTTTAGGTCTGTGATATTCAAACCGTTGCTGAAAATTTCAATGATGATACAGCTTGTGATCATTAGAGAACCTGACCAAAGTATTTCAGGAAAATCGTCTTTCAAGATCAAGTTCACATTCAAATGTTTAATTCTTAGACTATATATTTTCTATGGTTTGTTTTTTTTTTTAAATGACAATATTGTGAAAGTTCACAGCAAAATGGTGTTATTAAATATTGTTAATAATTAGATTGCTGGAAATTTGGAAGTTAAATAGATAAAGAGGGTGTGTTAGATAAGATGAACATTTTGCCATGAAAACCTACGGACCTGTTACTATACAGATATATAGATATACATAAGAACAAATACATTGGTCACCAACCTCGATCATGAAATTATACCTAAACTGAAGTCCTATAAGAAATAGTAGTTCAAAACTGAAAGTGCTGAAACAAAACACAAAAAACTGTGATAAGGCTTAAGAGATATATACCACCAGTAACATTCAGCTGAAGTAAGCATTAAATGAAGACACATTTGTCTTAATGGGCTGTTAAATTTATTTGTAGAGAAGAAAGAAATCTTGCATAGTATTATATGATGTCTGTATCAAAAGGCACTATGTCTTCTATTCTATATATTATCCCTAATTTTATTAAAAAAATTTGATTAGACTGCGACTTTTGTTGCAAATTTTAAAGCTCGACATAAAGAAGGTGATCCGACAGCAGCGTGTGACCTAACTTCTAAATCTTTATATTTAGAAGGTAGAAGACCTGGATGCTTTATACTTTCTATATCTATATAGATGCCTTATGTTATGGATTTTCTGTGATATGTCCAATGTCCTTGACCTTGTTTTCATGTTTCAGTAACTACTTGAAAAAAATAAGTTTTATTGTTATGTTATTTTTTTTTCATATTATGAGTAATATGATAACTATATTTAGAATGTGCGTACCTTGCATGGTCCTCATGCCCGTCAGAAAGTTTTCATTTGACATAGACCTCATTTCATGGATCAGTGAACAAGGTTATGTTTGCTTGATCAAGTCCATATTTCAGATACTATATTTGGTGTCTGGATTTATTGTAAGGAGTAAATGTCCAACTGGCAGATGACATCTGACCTTGACCTCATTTTCATGGTTCATTGGTCAATGTTAAGTTTTTGTGTTTGGTCTTTTTTTCTTATACTATATGCAATAAGTCAATTATATTTGGTGTATGGGCAAATTTTATGATGTGCATGTCAGTTTTGAAGGTTTTATTACCATTTTAACGGTTCATTGCTTAGTGTTTTTGTGTTTTTGCCTGTTTTACTTAGAATATAAGCAATATGTCAACTATACTGGTTGTCAGTTTTACTTGGAATACAAGCAATATGTCAACTATATTGGTTGTCAGTTTTACTTAGAATATAAACAATATGTCAACTATATTGGTTGTATGGAAGTATTGTAAAGTGTATATAGATATAAGAAGCTTTGGTATGAGTGCCAAAGAGACAACTAGTCATCCAAGTCACAATTTGTAAAGGAAAACCATTATAGAGCAAAGTACGTCTTCAACACAGAGCATTGCATGGCTAACAACGAACAGCAAGCTATAAAGGGCCCCAAAAACTTTAAAGACTAGTGTAAAACCATTCAAACGGGAAAACCACCTGTCTAATCTGTATAAATAATGTCTGTCTGGCAGGTATCATATGACCTTGACCTCATTTTCATGGTTCATTGGTCATGTTGAGTTTTCATGGTTACGTTTGTTTCTCGGATACTATAAGCAATATGTCAACTATTTAATTCATAAATTGATTGTAAGGTGTACATGTCTGTCTGGCATGGTTCATCTGACCATGGCCTCATTTTCATGGTCTATTGGTCATTCAATGTTTAGTTTTTTGGTTAGTCTGTTTCTTAGAAACTATAAGCAAAAGGTCAACTACATTTTGTGTATAATGATTATAAGGTGTACATATATTTCTCATTTAGTTTATCTGGCCTTGACCTCGTTTTCTTGGATCACGTTAAGTTTGTTTAATACTTGTAGTAAAGCTTTTTAATTTAGGACTATCAACATAAAATTAATGGTTAGTGAAGATCGAGGAGAGACAATTCAGCGTGACAGTGTGCGCTCTTGTTTACAGTTTTTTACTTTATGCTATTACACAACTGTCCAAGATTGGATGCAGTTTATGCACCCAAGAACTCCGCGAATCCTTTATGTGCCTGTCTCAAGTCAGGAGTTTGTAATTCAGTGTTTTTCGCTGGTTTATGTATGTGTGGTTTACATTGTATTGGTATACTTTTGACGTTAGTTTTCTCATTTGATTTGTTTCACTCTAATTATTCATACCGGCGCATTTTATATAATAGCTATACATATGAATTTTTCTCATTGTTGAAGACTATACAGTGACCATTAATTGCTTCGGGACAATGAAAAAGATTGTGTGGAAGTGTAATTTGAAGTGTAGAAAAGACAACTGTCAACCGAAGTGAAAGAACCACCAAAAGCATAGAAATTGTCTAAATGATCCACTCTATAAACAATTTTAGAAAAAAAAACATTTATTACAGAGGTTAAAGATAAGTTCTTTGATAGTAGAAATGGAGGAAAATAAAAGCACCCTGAAAAGATTAGTTGTAAAACACTCTCAGCTAGGTGTATGAGATGAAACAATATTTCACAGGTTTTCGCGTATGTACTGGTAGGCAATACATACTACAGGGGCATTCAAAGAAGGCCTTGGACTGAGTTTCGATAATATTTAAAGTGTTTACTATTTGACTGTCTAACAAGAGACTTGCACTTACTAGACTGTTCCTGATCAAACGTACGGAGTAGATAACCACAAAAAAACAAAGTGAAGACAGACAAAAAAACTACGGTAAGTTTATGTTCAACTAAGTATAACAGGCTTGAAAATTAAGAAAACAAATAATATAGTTTAAAAAAGTACAAAATCAGTTATAACAACTTTTTACCCAATTTTCACACAAAAACATCGTTTCTGATATTTAATTTTTGTGTGCAAAAGATCAGACTTTTATGCACTCGTTTTAGTATTTTTTCTCCACAGAGGAATATTGGTTTTGTTATAGTTATGACCGCGGTAGATTTGGAGTCGGGTGACTCACAATCACAGGCACTTGTTTCTTTCCATAGGAAGGTCGACTATCCATATAAATAGAAGCTATTTATATGGATAGTCGACCTTCCTATGGATAGAAACAAGTGCCTGTGGCTGAAACCCTGCCCATATCCAATACTTCTTACATTCACAAAATCTGTAGTTCAGGAAAAAAATTGAATTGTTTTGCCTTGGTATGCTCTCCTAAGATTGTAAATTCTTGCGAAAAATCCATAGAATTTATTAATCCTTTAATAAAAGATAGAAACAATGTGTTGAAATTGAGCGAAAGGGTGGTAAATGACAATAACACCATAACCAGCGTTCCTAAATAAACAGTCTGTATATATTTGCCTGTCCCAAATCAGGAGTCTGTAAGTGGTCGCTGTTATTTCTGTTTCTAAATTTTTTTTAATAGTTTGTTCTCTTCATTCGTGTTGTGACGTTGCGATATTGTCCCTGGTTATTAGAGGACTAGCTGGCGCCTTTAAATAGGGAGGGGATAAGATTTTTATTGTTAATAAGGTGTTATTTTAGGCATTTTAACGCTCTTGTTAATTGTTATTTAGAAAAAAATATGTGCTGCTTATAGTTATTGACTCATAAGCTGTTATCTGTTTTCATAAAATTGACATCGTTGTCGACTGTTTTTGTGAAGAAAATGACCCATGGTAAGTGTTTGTTGAATTTTGAATGCACTGTGCTTTTTTTTCTTTAGGGTAATTTATATCGCTGTTATCGCAATCAAAATTTTAATTTAAAGAATTGTTCACCTGTATAATGAACCCTTTAAGTCTCTTGGTCCCTCTTTAAACATTTTTTATACCGCCATATCGACCTGGCCAATTTAAAGACGACTCAAGTTACGGTATGGGTTTTTCTCGTGGTTGGTACTCGTGCAGTTCCCTAACCTCCACTTCATTTTGGTGGATACTGAGTTGTCTTACTGGCAATCATACCACAATTCTTTATTTTACATATCTTAATACAGTTCGTTTGAAGTCACTATAGATTTGGATCCTGTCTCACTGATCGACAAAAAGTATTAGATTTGGGCCAGGATGCCAGGCTAGGAAGTCATAAACTTAATACCCCACTTGATGCTTTGTTTCCCGCTGACTACTGATCGATATATAAACTACGTGTACTTTTTTTAATAATGACAATAGAAATAGAACTTCAGTGATAAAAAAATTGTATAAAATGGAGAATCGAAATTGGGAATATGTCAAAGAGACAACAACCTGACTAAAAAAGCAGACACCAGACGAATGCCACCAAGGCAGATATAGAGAATGTGTTGTCGGTGCCGGAAACATAGAAAATGTTATTTTGCCGGCATTAGGTAAATGGAAGCCAGTTAAAATCTATTTTTTTTTTTTACACATATGCAATTCAAATAACTTATTTCAAAACACAAGTTTAATTTAAAGATTTTTTTAAACTATATGTGATCAGGAACACTGTTCCCAGATGTGATTGACTTTTTATAATACATGCATGTACAGTTAGAAAATCTGAAGTATTATTCTTATGCATACATGTACATGTAAGGTAAGACTGGCACTGCCTGATCATAGAAATAATTTCAACTACATGTTCAGATATGACTTCATTGAAACAACGGATGATAAAAAAAAATCTTGTTATAAATTCTTCATAATTATGTCATATGTCTCATGTCTATATACTTTAACTGATAAATGTTTTAATTAAACGATTATATATATATATGTGTCTCAAATATTGTTAACTGTTTTCTTATTTAAATACTGGTATATCAGTTATTATTAGATTCGTGTATGTTGACAGTGCACATTTTCATAGTACTTTTTAAAAGTAAATATCAAATTTCAATCTTTACAACAACAAAATAGCTCAGTAAAAAAACGAATTCGCTATATTAATTTTGTTGCTGGTGCAGGTAAAATAGCCATTTCTAGAAGAGGAAAAAGTATGCCATTTTTTTTTTTTTATTAAAGTTTTTTCTTTGTTTAATTTTTTGTTCAACTATTGCACAAAAAGAAGAAATTAGCCTCTAGACGTTTCTATATTTCTTGCCGGTAGTTACATCAGTTTGAAATAGAAAAATCGCTGACGGCTGGGGTAATCCTGTGGTCTAAAAATAAAATCGCGGATGAATATAAGAGACGACCAAATTATTCTTTCAATTTATAACAGAAAATGTAAATCATTTACTTAATAATATATTAAAATAAGGTATATTCACAACTTTAAAAGTATTTTTTTTAGAAAAATAGAGAGTTTTATACTTGACAAAATGATATTTAATTGACTTTATCTTGCGGAAAGGTTTACCGGAAATGTACTACGGTTATGTTTACATCGTTGTCAACTTGTTGTGCAATGCTGCTTAGTTAGCAGCTTGGCTTAGAATATAAATTCGGTTACAAAAATTTTAAGTTACAGGTAAGAAAGTGATTGAAAGCAAAGGACACCTAGCACACAACTAGGCCACTAAAACAGAAACAATGCCACGAGGAAGAGGCAGAGGTCGGGGAAGGGGGCGTGGTGGACGACCCAGTGGTCGAGGAAGAAGCGGCGGCAGGCGACCTCAGCAGCCAAAGGACGACAACGAAGTTAAAATAACAGAAGAGTTGGACATCAGTAAAGACGTTAAGAAGTATTTTATAGGAAACGGATCTGTTGAACAACATTATAATGCTCAAAATGAAAACAAACACAAATATGCAGCAGGGATGGTAGCTTTGATGAAAGATGGTGTGACCATTACTCAAAGTAAGTCATATAAAAAAGCAAAGAAAAAAAGAAATTAAAGAATGTTCTAAAAAAAAAGTGTGTTAGATCGATTAAAGATAGAGAAAATTTGGATGGAAAGTTTAAAAAAAAAACCAGTACTGTATAAAACAAAATTTCTACATCACACAGTCAAAGTTACATTTACAACAAAATGTATGTCGAATTGTGTACCACGTTGTCAGCTATTTTTATATAATGTATAATATGTGTGGATATGATAGAATAAATCTCATGTTCTGGGGTACATGTACCATGATTTCCAGAGTACTAAAAAATAATATTGACAGAAGAAAAGTTACAAATGTACAAAATGTCGATCATACCAAAAAACACTTTAATTTAAATGGTGTATTATCCCTATTAAAGAACCAAAAATATTTGAGGTCAACTGTTCCGTTGAAGCATACACGTAGTTTTGTTGGAAAATCATGTACATTTGTACATTGTTTTATGAACTGCGCATGAAAATTCATAAAAATATATATATTTGAATAATCCCAAAACTGAAGTAACTGACTAGAAGTACTAGTGGCAAGTGGCCGCACATTATTGCTCAGAGCAGAGGATATCACCAATAAATGACATTAACATGTTTCCTTTTTTTTTGTAATAGATGCCAGAGTAAGAGGTTTAACTGCTGCATGGGCTAGACACGATTTTGATATGGCTAATGCTTTGTTATCAAATAGGGAAAATTTTGGACTGCCAGAAATTTTGAAGGCATTAGAGTTACTAGACGCTGGAAGACAAGTCAGAATTCTTGAGAAGAGAATGAAAATGCTTCAGGTCTCAAAGAACAAGGTGAAACCAAAGACCATTGGCAAGTTGAAGTCTGACATTGACAACCTAAATGCCAAGAAGTCACCAGTAAGTGTTTTCATATATTTACGCCCCATTTATGGGCATTTTGTTTTCTGGTCTGTGCATCTGTTCGCTCCTTTCTCCGTCTGTCTGTCCCACTTCTAATTAAAGTTTTTGGTTGAGGTAATTTTTGACAAAGTTGAATTCTAATCAACTTGAAACTTAGTACACATATTATGTTCCCTATAATATGATTTTTCTAATTTTAATGCCAAATTACAGTTTTTACCCAAATTTCACAGTCCACTGAAGATAGAAAAGGATAGTGCAGAGGGGGCATCCATGTACTATTGACACATTCTTGTTTTTATTATGAAAATAAATATATGAGAGGGGGTAGGAGGGGTCCTGATCCCGAAATCCGGGCTTAAAAACACGAGATCCCGAAATCCTGGACTTAAAAACACGAAATCCTGAAGTCCCGAAAGTCGAAAAAAAAATTCCCCTATCCCGAAAGGGTCAATCCCGAAATCCAGAGCTTAAAAACACACGATCCCGTAGTCCCAATAAAGTTTCTATTCCTCCCTCATATATTACACTAAAGATAGATTTAATCATATGGTTTTGATTGTTTGAATTAAAGTTTTGAAGTAAATTTTACAGTTGCTAAGATTGTAAAGAACAAAAAGAAACTTAAATTAGTACATGTATATAAATACTAAATATTTACAGATGAAAATATTGGTATTTTAAAAACCCAGTTTTTCTCTAAAAGTTTACTTTATACTTGTGATTAAAAAATACAAATGGTTTAAGATAAAATAGTAGAATTGTACAAATGCCAATGAGACAACATTCCACCAAAGAAAAGTTCCAAGCTATTTATATTAGGATGTGAACCACCACAGGTCACTCAGTACAGCCTTTAACTATAAGTAAAACTAAACCATATGATTCACCATGAAATGGACTGGAAGAACAAGATGTGATACAATACAAAAGTCTGATTTATACTAAAACAAGTATGGCAGACAGCAACCAATATTGACAACTATGGGCACGTCAATTACACACTTCTGGCTTGAGAAATGCACATAGAAAATGTGATGGGTTTATAATACATGTAGAGTACATTACAATGTATATTATTCAAATATAGCCTTTGTATGAGGTCGATAAAAGGATATATTGACCTGAAAGAAGTATATGGACTGAGGACGAAGTCCGAGGTCGATATACTTCTTTGGGTCGATATATCCTGTATTGACCTCATTCAAAGGCTATATTTGTTATATTATTAATTTCTGACCATGTTTGTATCAAAATCGTCATTTAGGTTTGTTGGAACTTTATAGATATTACATTGTCTCCATGACAATAACAACATATTAGTTGTTATTTCATTTACTTTTTTTTTGGACATCTTATGTATTTGAAGATTTTTTTTCGTCAAATAATCGATCACAGATATCATTTGTTTCAAAACGTTAAACAATATCCTGAAATTCATTACATGACATCACAAAGTATATCGGTTTTTTAGATATTCTAAAAATAACCGTGCAATATGCTTTTTGCCGGTCAATATGCTTTTTGCTATCCGCCGTTTTCTCTCTACCTTCGAAAATATAGTTTACCATGTAACATGTGACTATCCCTAAACGAATCAAATTTGTTAAAATATACGAATTAATAATATTATATTATAAATATTATTTTTATAGAAGATTGTACATATACATGTATATGTAGTTTTTGATACTGTATCAATCCTTCTAGACTATACACTCTGAAATTTGATAATCTGGAGTAAATATTTTTAGACATGAATTTTTATTATAAAAATATTCATAATATTAAATGTAAATAATTTCAGTATGGATCAGCTAGTGGGGCAGTATGTAAACACATTAGGCAGTGGACCAGAACATTTACAAAAGAGGAGCTAGAATTTTTCACTGTTTTCCTTCCCAAAGAACCATGGAAGAAATTAGCTGACATTTGTCATTTCCACCCCGAAAAGGTAAGATTATATAACTAAAGAAACTTTTCAGAATTAAAAGTGTTTAGAAATTAGATAGCTTATGCACAGTCATTACAGAATTTACAACAAAAAATATTTTTTGAAAATGTGAGATAATTTTTTATTTATAGCAAGGGAAGTAACTTTTGCTTTATGACAACTTGAATAGTTAATGAATTCAAAAGTCATTCCAACCGTTTAAAACTATATTCCTATAAAAGTCATGAAAATTTGAAATTAGTTATATTAAAAAATTTCTGGTTACATACAAAAATGTACATGTCAATGCAAGGAATTGATTTTTAAAATTAAAGAAGGGGGATAACTCATGGATTTAAAAAAAAAGTTACATCTTGGAAAATTGGATTAGGCCAGTACTGAGTAATCAAATTGGGCATTCTATTTTGTTTATGGCATGAATATAAGTGAGGAGTTCAGTAATATACTTGGTCAGAATATTTTTTTGAGACAATACAAAATTAGAATTTATTTTATTGTTGATATAATGATAAGATCATATTTATTGTAAGCAAAAAGTGGCATATGGTAGGGATATATTAGTTATTATTAGATTCAACACTTCCCTCTTTTAACCTCAATACCTGGAGTGAAAAAAAAATATTTATAAAGAAAGTACATGTACAATATAAATAACTATGGCAAAATAAGTTCTCTTTAAGTTATAAGTTAAAAAGAAGCAACTACATGCATTCTTAAATTAAAAAAACTGTTTTGCTTATTTCAGGATTTCCCTAACCTTCCTTGGTTCCTGAGATTCTGTTATGGCGATGAACCTCCATCAGACACCATGGCTTTCCAGTGTAAAGCTCTATCAGCAGATAATATCAATGAAATTGTAAAGGAATATCCTTTACCCTTTAGTCAAGTCAAACAATTTAAAGACAAGCTGACCAGTGAAACCAAGGGTAGAATTGCAGAGTACGAAACTAAAATAGATACAGTTTTATGGTAAGTTATCACTGTGTACAATTTCAACCTTTAAAGTTGAAGTCAGATGGATAGGTAAACAAGAAAACCTGACAACATGTTGATATCCTCCTTCAAAGTCAGTAAAGTTGATAATGGATTTTATTAATTGTTTGTATGGATTTTTTTTTAGTTCATTTAAGCATTTGATGTTGTTCAGTGTTGTCATTAAGTTTGCTCTGGAAGGGTTCATATTATAATAGAGAATAATGTGCAAAGAATTAGGATAATTGAGACAAAAACAACTAAAGAATAAAGAACACTCATTAAGACATATGTATGCAAACATATTCATGCCATGTTAAAAAGTGTTCAAAAGAGTAACAGTTTGGTGGCAAAAAAAAATCTACATTTAAAAGTATATATGCTCTAGTCATTCCTGCTATCACATTGTATTCTATTTATGTGTTTAAATTTAGTGTTTTAAAAGTCATGTATTGTTTCTTATAACAGGTGGTATGAAGATTTACAGTGTGCAGAAGTAGATAAATTACTAGATGAAAGAATATCTAAAGGAGAAAAAATAAATCTGCCAGATGGAAAGTTTATAGAGAGAATGTTGACCATTCAGGGCATCAGAGAGAGGGACCAATCAAAAGCTCCCTTTTATAGATACCTGCTACCAATTGGTCAGGAGAGATTAGATGCTATGAGGTAAATACTGATAGTTATCATTTCAAAATTGCAGAAGGTTAACAAAGTACATATATACAATTACTAATAAGTTGAATTTACTTAAAGTAATGACAATTTGATATAAAGTTACTATACATGTAGGTTTGTAACCGTTTGTCTCATACAACTACAATTTATAGATGATTAAAGAAAATATAGTTAATACCAATCAAATACAGGGAATAAGAGCATCTGTGACCACCATTGAGGGTCATAAAATGATGGAGAGTGTGGAATTAAACGTGAAAACAACAATATATGAAACTATTTGAAAACTGATGAGTAATAATTAATTTAACAGCAATCAGTGGCTTTAAGCACACAGTAACATGAAATAAAAAATTTGAATTTACTTAAAGAAATAATAATTTGTTATTTAGTTGCTATAGGTTTGTTGCATACAAATACCATTTATAGATAGTAAAAGAAAATACAGTTAATATTGATCAAATACAGGGAATAAGATCTAGAGCATCTGTGACCACCATTGAGGGTCATAAAGTTTTGTGCTTGGGAGAGTGTGAAATTAAATGTGAAAACAAAAATTTATGAAATTATTTGACAACTCATAAGTAATAATGTATTTAACAGCAGTCAGTGGCTTTAAGCACACAAAAACATGAAATAAAAATGACATACTGATTTCACTGAGAAAAACAAGATCACAACATTTTTTTGTAGTGGCTTGTTCCAAAATGCAGCATTGCATTGATGATTCATTAGTGGTATACACATATTTTTATATCTTTACTTATATTTTATTTTTCAGTTTACCATTGGATTCACCCATCGCAGTAATAGGCGATGCCTCAGCCTCTATGCAGGTAGCAATTAAAACAAGTTCAATCATAGCTGGACTTCTAAGTGCAATAACACAAGCTAAATTGTCATTTTTCAACACAAAAGTCATCACACCAGATAAAAACCCAGAAAGTATAGAAGAAGTAAGTTTATTGGGTAATGTAGTTAGCTCCCCTTATACCTGGGTGAAGCATATGTGAAACTGTAGCTCTTCTGGTCCTTATAATATTTTTTGACAATTTTGGGACCTAGTGTACCCATGATGGCAAGTTCTGAATTTAGAAGCCATATAAGAATAAGAAGATGTGGTATGATGCCAATGAGACAACTCCCGACAAGAGACCAAATAACATAGAAATGGACAATTATAGATCACTGTCCTTCAACAATCAGCAAAGCCCATAACTCATAGTCAGCTTTAAAAGGCTGCAAAATGACAAATATAAAACAGTTCAAACAAGAAAACTTGCGGCATAATTCATGTGCAATAATATATTCTGTAAATTTAGTAATTTTTACCAGCATTTATTAAAGTGACTTCAATAAATAAATAAACATTTGTGATCATCATTTGACTGTATACAATATACCAAATTTTGAAGAAACAATCAAAACATGGATTAATTTAAAGTATCCAGTGAATATTAATGAATCCTACATAATCAAACTTATATGTATTTTCTTCAGGTTCTGAAGTTAGCAGTTGACATACAAGCAGGATCAGCTACTAACCCAGGGGTATGTCTAGATCCTTATTACAAGGCCAAAGAAATTGTGAAGACTATTATAATGGTAACTGATGAAGAAGAAAATACTTACGTTGAAAATCAGAGGTAAGTACACTTGATTGATTTGTTTGTTATTTTACTGACATGTTAAAGTGACAGCAACCTAACAACTGAAAACATAAAATAAATTTTATATGACTTAAAAAAATATGAATGAAAATCTTTTTTTATTTAATAGTCCATTTGCCAATTACCGATTTGATTCTGTTATTACACACTTTTTAATAGAATTACTTCCCTTTATGAATCGTAGACTGGTTCCATACCGGACAAAATTGGCTTTTGCCAATGCAAAGCATAACAAATTGAAAGTGGTGTATCGGCGCTTCAACTAATTTTTCACAAAAAACAATTTCTGATGACAAAAGTATTTAGCTTAACAACAAATGAATGTAATTAAAAGATTTGAAAACCTTAAAGATTACTCATGTTACGCACAGGTAAATTTGTTCTTTCTGCTAGCTCCCCATTGTAAATAAAAATTAATGTCCCTCATAAGGGAGACAACTAAAAAGGGATCTCTAATAACGGGGTCAATTGACGGGAATTGGCAAATAGTCTATTGAAATCATTATTTTTAAGAGATATAAATTCCATGTGAATAGAAGTGTTTCCACTTGATTTCATTTGCAATCATGAGGGGGGATAGGAGGGGTCTTGATCCCGAAATCCCGGACTTGAAAAAACGAAATCCTGAGGTCCCGAATTTAAATAAAGCAAATCCCGACATCCCGAAATCCGAAAAAAAGGATTCCCGGATCCCGAAAGGGTCAATCCCGAAATCCCGAGCTTAAAAACACCCGATCCCGGAGTCCCGATAAAGGTCCTATCCCCCCTCAATCATGGAATTTTGTGCTATGCAAATATGAATTATCATGAATTTCTAAGATAATAACTTTACTATCATTTTAGTGGTAGGTCTAGATGTAGATGATGAGGGACTAGTTATGAAAATTTATGTTAGTCCATTTTAATCACTTTTTATCCCCTGCCTACAATACAATTGGCATTTTGTTTTCTGGTCCATGAGTCCATCTGTTCTTTGACAATTAAGTCTATCTGTATAAGGATTAAGTTTTGATTTTAAGTGGTTTACCATGAAGGTGAGGTTTTATTTATTTGTGATAGTTCTTATGATGAGTACTTTTACAGAAAAATCATTTTAGACCTAGATGTTGCAATGACCTGATAAAATTGAGAACAGAAATGAACATTGAAATGTGAAAATTTAAGCAGGGATATTACTTATTGACATGCTAACCATCTAAAGTTCCAACTATTATTTTTTTAATTTTCATTGTAGGTTTGCTGAACTATATGAGAAATACTACAAAGAAGTTTATCCAGCAAAGATTGTATTTGTTTCATTCTTACATCAACAACATTCAGATGGACAGATGGTCAGAGAATTAAAAAATAAAGGTTTCGAACCAATGCAGTTTAAATTCCACCGACAGCAGCCTGATTTGACAAAATTAGATAAATTATTTGGACTGATGTCCTCTGAAACGGCCACATTTGACGAGGAAGTTAATAAATTAGAAACCAAATTTAAACTTGAGGGTATTGGTAAATTATTTGAAGGTATTAAAGTGACTAGCACAGGACAATGATTTTTTTATTGATTGCATAATTTTTTTTCTTAAGACTTTCAACACTATTTAAAAATATTTTTGAGGCAATACTTTATGACTATATATTTTTTTTTAAATTACGATTTTTTTATTGTAGTAATTCTTTTGTGAATTTAGAACTTAACTCAGGGAATTATTAAACGTAATGATTTATGTTAAAGGGAAAATTCACGATTTTTTACTTATGGTTTAAATATGTTCATTATGACATAATATATATATTCACAAAGTTTTATCGCTATATGTGCAGTAATAAAGGAAAAATTCAATAATTAATGAAAAAATATCAACTACTTCCTGTAGGTCGTGACGTTTTCTCCTGATTTTTGCATGCCGGGATTTAAAATACAATCATTAAAAGTCTTGGTTTTTAATCATATTTTAACGTAATCGTAAGCGCGCCGATGACTTATGCTTTATCTAATAACCATCCGATAATAAGAAGATAAAACGCACAAACGTTCAATTGTACTCATTCGTGAGATAAATTATCTATGTTAAACGTATATATTCGAATTATTTTTGTAGACAACACAAAAAGTTATAAATTTATTTTTAATAAATGCATTTTCGGACTGATAAGGTGAACAAATTAAAGTACAATAATCTGTAAAGACAATATGTTGGTGTACTATTATTGACCTTTTACTATCTCTGCTATGGCTAGGTTTATACGATGTGTGTATTCACGGTTCTGTGGCAATACTCGTAGATGGCTTGTTGAAAGGTAAATTGTTATTTGCACTTCGGTATTTAACCACGCCTCTAGGGCACACCTTGCCAGGTGTGACTGTCTATTCGGATCAGTGGTAGCATTTAATACACACATTAAAAATACATATTCAAGTTGGTGACAAATAAAAATTGGTCGCCGTGGAATTATTTAATTATATTTGGTGCTATTATTTATTTGAATTCAAATAAGTTAATTTACTAAGAAATACACAATTTTCGGTTAAAGACGGGAAACTTAATTCATATGTCAGAATGAAATGATATACAAGTCTTGTCCTTGATTTATGTCTCATAAAAAAGGGGGACTTAGAAATTAGAAATAGCTTTACTAAATCATTTTTATTTGTCATTTTTATTAGGCGAAAAAATGTACGAGAACACTTACATTTAGACTTTTGAAAGCCATGTATTAATTAATATATGAAACTATCTGAAGATAACTCTACCGAAGCGGAATATAATATGTACGAATAAAGAAAAAAATATTTTTGTAATGGAATCGAAAAATTACGAATAGATATTCTTTTCAAGTGTGATAAACGTCAACCAAATTTATTCATAATGGGGAACGTCCTTATTAAAATCTGAGACAACTATAATAATCGTCGTCTCCCAACGTATATATATACTTAAATAACTATTTGATCAACGATGTTTAAAATTAAAAGACAACGAATTTAATGTTATCTTTCCCTATTTTTGAATGTTATTATAAGTCTGTTCAACTTGCAAGAATACCCCTAAAGCGGACAAATATCCGACAAGCAGTTTATTCTTTAAATTGCTGTCATTGAATATCAAGAAAGAAAATAAATCCCGAAATTGATACTCAATAGTTTTCCTAGAAAATATTCACATTCCTTGGGGATTATTAGTGTACGTCCAGTTGCATATATTTTACATGAATGTTGGAACAATTGTGATGATGACGAATTTCGTCCTTTATTCGAGAACAATTTAATTGATATATAAATCTGTGAGTTTACTATGTTCTTAACTTCGATGAACCAAAGCAAGTTATAAATTGACCTGTATTTAAATCAAATTGTTTCTTTTTTTTCTTCTTCTTCTTTTGGTATACAATAGTCTATCGAATTCGTTGATTACATACTGTTGGCATACATGGACTAGTCTATTTACAAAACTTTTACCACAATTTACACAAAATGTATGTTTCTTTCTTATGTTCAATGTATACATGTATACATATTTTAAATTGCGCTACTGACTATAGTTCCGTAACTTTCTACCAGGCGTATGTATACACGAATCGTCGACAAGTGCGCACATTTTTTAGATCAATAATTCTGGTATGTTCCAATCTGTCCTAAACTATTGACAACGAGTATATATTACATTTTCCCAAATTAACCCTTGGAAAAATATGTAAATAGATTTGTATTTCTTCAATTATTTTTTTTTGTATTATTTTTTTTTTATAAATAATATTCTTTACACCAGAAATGTTATTTATAAACAAGCGTATGAGTTCAGTAATGACTAGTATATTATATCACTTTCGGACACGCAAGACAAAAATGTATATTATACATGCACCTGATAGTTCAAAATGGAAAGTTATAAGTAACGGTCGTGTACACTGATCAATACCTACAGAAGTGAAACGATGCATGAACTTGCAAGCCCGCCGGACAGGAAATCGATTGAATACCTGGACGTGTCACCTTACACCCCTTCCAATACCTTTGGGAGTAATACCTTTAGCCATGCTGGTGATCAGATAAGGGAAGATCCGAATTTATTTAAATAAAGTTTATTACTTGAAAGAATTATGAACGAATTAGATTTTCGAAAACAATTTCCACGGAACACTTATTTATCATTTTATGATTTGAACTTTGACTTTTTAACTAATTACAATATTATCAGTTTAAAAATAACAGACTATATGGTTATTTAAAAATATAAGACCATTTTCCGTATCAAGTTAGTCAGTCAGATAAAACAACCGTACGATTGACAAGATATCGACACGCAATTACGACTACATCGTTTACTGTAGTTTTGTTCCTTTGTGGTTTATTGACATATCGGGATTTTTCATCGGAGAAGGTGACAAGATGGCGGAGAGTAGAGAACTGATACTCAAAATTTAAAATCGATGGTGATCTCTTATTTAGCGGAATAAAACTTTAATATCTATAAATTTGAGCATTTTTATACAGAATGGACATAATATCAATTTTTGATTTTTTTGCGAAGTTTCCCTTTAATATAAACCACCTGCAAACTGTAAAAGCTTGGGACTTTTTATTTTGACTTTTGCTTATTATTTATTTACTGTGATACATTATTGAAAGTTTATGACTTTTTGTTTGTTTTTTTTTTGCTAATTATTTATTTTTTATACATTTATTGATTGATTTTAATATTTAATTTTTTATAAGTTAATAATCTATTGTCATTTATTGTTATTTGTTTTTATGGTTATGAATAAATAATTGAACCGTGATATTATAGTGATTTCTTAATAAATTGTAATGACATTGGCAAAGGATTTTCAGTGTGTTTGCAGTTTCAAGTTTGCCATTATTTGCCATTGTTCATTGGTTTAATTTTAACCTTGTTAAGATGTAACCTTTGGTTATTTTTTGTTGTTCGGCCTGTGGTTAAATTTAACACTTGCTTAAATTCCTTATTTAATTGTTCAGATTTAACCTTACTCACTGTGGATATTAATTTAAAAATTTAATCAAGAAATATCTTTGTTTCAAAGGAGGATTTTTTGTTTTCATTTAAAGCTTAGGATCAAATTAAAAGTGATAAAAAAAGACACAATGATGTGTTTTATCATTTGATTGTGCCATCTGATTAGGGACTTTTTGTTCTGAATTTTCCTCAGAGTTCAGTATTTTTGTGATTTTACTTTTTGTTCACAATTTTTGGATCATCAGCAATCAAACATCTTTTTGAACACTGTTACCTTCTATTCCTTTACAAATATTTCTACATGTTTATTAATCCTGTTCAGTTTAGACCATGTACATATATTAATCTATAATCTAGTACAAATGCATATTTATCAAAATTTTTACCATGGGTTAATGATAGTTGAAAAAGTTAGACAGCAGAATTTTAACCCATGGTTAAGTAAGCACTAGTTTAGAAGATGAATCCCTGAGTTATTTATAACTGGAAGATGATCAACTGGATCTTACATTGTTACAATGTTAAATGCAAAAAGGTAGAAATCCACCCATGAAGCCAGTATTTCATACAACAAATAACTTTGCTACTCAATTCTGAATTGTTTCCAATTTCTGTCATCCAAAGACTTTTATTTTTGTTAATCTGATTTCCTGACCCCCTGCCACATTTCCCAACTCCCTTGCATGCATGACTTTTACAATGTAGGTTATAGTTCTAAAATGAAGATATAATATAAAAACTAGACACCAATATCTGAGCTGATTCTTTATAACTCACCTGGTCCAAAGGACCAAGTGAGCTTTTCTCATCACTTGGCTTCCAGTGCCTGTCGTCATCTTCGTTGTCCAGCGTCGTTAACTTTTACAAAAAATCTTCTCCTCTTAAACTACTGAGTCAAAATTAACCAAACTTAGCCACAATCATCATTGGGGTATCTATTTTGAAATATGTGTCCCATGACTGGTCAACCAACCAAGATGGCCACCATGGCCACCATAAGGGTAACATGTAGATTTGAGTTTATATCTCTCGAATCAACGCATTCAAAACAAATCTGACAGATATGAAATTGTTTATTAGGTCAAGATCTATCTGCCCTGAAATTTTCAGACATTTCGGACAACCTGTTATTGGGTTGCTGCCCTGAATTGGTAATTTTAGGAAATTGTGTAGTTTTTGGAAAGTATCTTTAATATTATAATAGATACAGACAAACTGAAAACAACAATAATGTTCACCGAAGTAAGATCTACAAATAAGTCAACATGACCAAAATGGTCAATCGACCCCTTGAGGAGTTATTGTCTTTTATAGTAAATTTTTAACGATTTTTTGAAAATTTTGTACACTTACAATAATATTCTCCTGTGAAACTACTGAGATAAATTTAACTAAACTTGGCCACAATCATTATAAGGTATATAGTTTTTAAAAACGGTGTCCGATTACCCAGCCAGCAAACCAACATTGCCGCCATGGCTTAAAATAGAACATAGGGTAAAATGCAGTTTTGGGGTTATAACTCAGAAACCAAAGCATTCAAAGCAAATCTGACATATGTAAAATTGTTTATTAGGTCAAGATTCTATCTGTCCTGAAATTTTCAGACGAATCAGAAAAGCCGTTGTTAGGTTGCTGCCCCTGAACTAGTAAATTTAAGAAAATTTAGCAGTCCTTGGTTATTATCTTGAGTATTATTATAGATAGATATAAACTGTAAACAGCAATAATGTTCAGCAAAGTAACAGCTACAAATAAGTCAACATGACCATAATTATTCGTAAATTTTTGCAATCTTTTACAAAAGTCTTCTCCTGAAACAACCGAGACAAATTTAACCAAACTTTGCTACAATCAACACCAGGAATCTAGTTTAAAGAATGTGTCTGATGAGCCTGCCTGCCAACCAACATGGCAGACATGGCTAACAATAGAGCATGGGAGAAAAAATTTTGCATTCGTATATTGGTATCACGTCGTTGTCCTCTGTAGTCGTCGTCGTCGTCGTCGTCAGTGTCGTCCGAAGACACATAGTTTCCGAACAATAACTTTAAGTGAATGGACCTCTATGAAATTTAAACACAATGTTTTAAACCACAAAAGAAAGGTTGGGATTGATTTTGGGGGTTATTGCTCAAACAGTTTAGGAACAAGGGGCCCAAAAGGGGTCAAAATAAGTATTTTTTTCTAGTTTCCAGACAATAACTGTGTAAGTGTATGGATCTTTCTGAAATTGTACCACAAGGTTCCATTCAAAAAAGGAAATGTTGGGATTAATTTCGATGGTTATGGCCCAAACTGTTTAGGAATTAGGGGCAAAAACAATCTTGTTGGTCCAAATTTGGGTCAAAAATTAAACTTTGTTCGATTTCAACAAAAAATGAATGCATGGGGTTCTTTGGTATGTCAGATCTAACCATGTATTTAGATATTTGATTTTTGGGCACTGTTATCAAATTGGTCCACATTGAGGTCAAAAAGGTCCAAAATTAAACTTTGTTTGATTTCATCAATAATTGAATTCTTGGGATTCTTCGATATGCTGAATCAATCCATGGCCATGTTTTTAGATTTTGGATATTGGACCATAAAAGGTAAATTTGAATTTTTAAGTTCATAAGACCACGATCGTTCTATGTCAGAAACCTATGCTGTGTCAACTGTTTAATCACAATCCAAATTCAGAGCTGTACCAAGCTTGAATGTTGTGTCCATACTTGCCCTAACTGTTCAGGGTTCGACCTATACGGTCGTATCAAGCTGCGCCCTACGGAGCAGCTGGTTGATCTATATCTCTGAAAATAAAGCAAAAGTATAAGGGTTGCATTATTCCATGCATCAATTGTAAATAGAATACCAGTTGTGTGGATGGACGATTTTGTACAAAGAATTACTGGTAATTCCCTACTTTTCATTCCTGAAATAATGAATTTTAACACTTTCGTTTATATAAAACATTAAACTTTATATGAGTTTATCAATCATTTTAAGATTGTCCCTAATATATCATCTGTGCAATAAATTGTTATATAAATATTTTTATACGACTTATTAGTTGTTGACATAATAATGATTAATTTTTTTTAATGAAAAAAATGTGATAAAACTGACAATTGAAATTAATAAATAGTGTTTGCTATTGTAACAAGTTTTGTAAATGTACAATTTGTTTTGCTCATGAAATAATTTTCCATCAATCACATAAATTTTTAAAACATTAGAATAGAGATTAGTTGAAACCTTCATTTTTATACGACCGCAAATTTTTTTATTTTTCGTCGTATATTGCTATCACGTTGGCGTCGTCGTCCTGCGTCGTCGTCGTCGTCGTCCGAATACTTTTAGTTTTCGCACTCTAACTTTAGTAAAAGTGAATAGAAATCTATGAAATTTTAACACAAGGTTTATTACCACAAAAGGAAGGTTGGGATTGATTTTGGGAGTTTTGGTCCCAACATTTTAGGAATTAGGGGCCAAAAAGGGCCCAAATAAGCATTTTCTTGGTTTTCGCACTATAACTTTAGTTTAAGTAAATAGAAATCTATGAAATTTTGACACAAGGTTTATGACCACAAAAGGAAGGTTGGGATTGATTTTGGGAGTTTTAGTTCAAACAGTTTAGGAATTAGGGGCCAAAAAGGGCCCAAATAAGCATTATTCTTGGTTTTCGCACAATTAATTTAGTATAAGTCAATAGAAATCAATGAAATTTAAACACAAGGTTTATGACCACAAAAGGAAGGTTGGGATTGATTTTGGGAGTTGAGGTCTGAACAGTTTAGGAATTAGGGGCCAAAAAGGGGCCCAAGTAAGCATTATTCTTGGTTTTTTGCACCATAACTTTAGTATAAGTAAATAGAAATCTTTGAAATTTAAACACAAGGTTTATGACCATAAAAGGAAGGTTGGGTTTGATTTTGGGAGTTTTGGTCCCAACAGGTTTTTAGGAATAAGGGGCCCAAAGGGTCCAAAATTGAACTTTGTTTGATTTCATCAAAAATTGAATAGTTGGGGTTCTTTGATATGCCGGATCTAACTGTGTATGTAGATTCTTAATTTTTGGTCCCGTTTTCCAATTGGTCTACATTAAGGTCCAAAGGGTCCAAAATTAAACTTAGTTTGATGATTTTCACAAAAATTGAATCCTTGGGGTTCTTTGATATGCTGAATCTAAAAATGTACTTAGATTTTTGAATATTGGCCCAGTTTTCAAGTTGGTCCAAATCGGGGTCCAAAATTAAACTTTGTTTGATTTTATCAAAAATTGAATAATTGGGGTTCTTTTATATGCCAAATCTAACTGTGTATGTAGATTCTTAATTTTTTAGTCCCGTTTTAATTCATGAATTCAGCTTGAATGTTGTGTTCATACTTGCCGCAACCGTTCAGGGTTCAACCTATGCGGTCGTATAAAGCTGCGCCCTGCGGATCATCTGGTTGTTATTTATCTTAATTTTGTTTGATGTATTTGAAGTCACCTGTCAATTTTAATTGTCGTATTTTGAGATCAAATATTTATCTATTTTTGAAGTTTTATTTAAAAGGAATATAAAATATTAGGTCAATGTCAGAAAATATCAACTTTTTTGTATAAGGCTGTGAAACTGGGGAAAGGCGAGGTTCTACCGAGTACTTCCCCAGTTTTGCGCCGAGTACAAAAAAGTTGATTTTTTTCTGACATTGACCTAATATTGTTTTTATACTGCAACTTAAATAAACAAATTCTTAGCTATTCAAATTGTAACACAAATTTCAAACTTATTTTAATCCCTTAATGAACACCTGGCTGTGGAAAAAGTTTTCCATGATGAAATTGACATTGCACAACGTATAGCTGTGGTATTATATATAGAAAATATACACAACTAGTTGCAGTATAAATTTATTTGTCATGGATTATATATTAGTTCTTTAAAGGTTGAGAATGATACACAAAAAGTTTGCTAGTAGCACTTCCTAGGCTTATGAAATACATCTATTCTTGTGAGGTGGATAAAAGTGTTTTATTTCTGGACAAATCAGAATGATAACAATAAATTGATAAATATCCTACAAAATAAATACATTTATAAGATTCTGACCATTATCAAATTAATAATCTAGTACACATGTTTCTATAAACAAATGATTTACTACTATTTATATAGATAAATCTGTTCTGCATGTAATAACACATACTTTTAAAATTGTGATATCCATAAATGTTAATAAAACACTTTTATATTCATCATTTTGTGTACACTGTTATAATATAATGCATTTTATTCATTTGCGTTAGAATCGTTATTAAACATGTTAAAGTTATCAGGATTATAACTTAATATGCCAGACACGCGTTTTGTCTACATAGACTCATCAGTGAAGATTATACTTAATATAAATTTTTGTTGTTTTTTTACACCAATTAAATGTGATTATCTATTGATTTGTAGTAAAATATTATTTTTAGTGGTTTAGCTCTGATATCACAAATTGACAGTGCTCTTGAATTAACCAAGGTTCATACATATACCTTAAAGAAAACCATATACCTAGTTTTCATTCACATGTGCAAATCGAAACACTAAAAATAAGGATTCACGAAAATACTAACTTTCCAGGTATGGAGTATTGAAAAAAAAATCAATTATATTTGGATAAAATATCAGAACTTTGTACAGGGAAACAACCACCGATTGACATTCAAATTGCTGATTTTATTCATGCTGTCAAATGAATGATTAACTAGATATGAATTTAAAGGTTTCTGGTTATCGAGATAGCAACTAAGCAACATATAATATCAAGGCCTGTAGTATTTCCTAGTTCAGTTTGACTTGCATCTTTGAATTTACAGCCACAATCCGACTGGACTTAATATTGAGTTGATTTAAACCTGGATAATTGTTTTATTATAAACTGGAAGTCAAAAACAAAACAATCTAGAAGAAAATCTGGTTTTACATAGTTCATTAACCTGGAACTCAGTAGCAATACACAGCTCCAAGTTAGAAAAATTGTATTTCTTTTCCTTAAAAAAAGGCAAAAATCTATTACAGAACTTGCCATAAGTTCATGTAATGCAATCAAAACAATTGCAATGCATGCTTAAATCAGAATAGTTTGTTAATTAGCTTAAACTAATTTTATAGAATTATGAAGGGGAACAAATCATATGTGAACTATCGGAATTCTGATTTAATAAATTAACAGTATGTGTATTCAAGACACGAGCAATAAATAAAGACAAAGTTAGTATATACTGCTGTTCAATAAATCATAGTGTGAAATGATCGCGTCGGATACACGTTGATGTATATAAGCACTGATAGTGTAAGTGTTGACATGCATATCAATTATGTGGTCAATTTTATAAATTTCCTGTTAACAAAACTTTGAATTTTTCGAAAAACTAAGGGTTTTCTTATCCCATGCATAGATTACCTTAGCCGTATTTGGCACATTTTTTGGCATTTTGGATCCTTAAAGCTCTTCAACTTTGTACTTGTTTGGCTTTATATATATTTTGATATGAGCGTCACTGATGAGTCTTATGTAGACTAAACGCGCGTCTAGGCGTACTAAATTATAATCCTGGTACCTTTGATAACTTTTTTTTCTTTATTGAAACTTTATTATTACGCATTCCAATTTATGCATTGCATACACCTAGGACTATTATACTTTCTATCATAATAGTCCTAGCATACACGATTTGTTTATTTAACATACCAATTACTGTATAATGACACATACTATTCGATCCGTTTTCTCTTTACTGACCGATACATAATTTACTTCAAAAGTTTCACGGTTGCACCCTGTACACCTGTACAGAGATTAAAATTGTAATTTTTTTTTAAATAAACCTCAGAAATTGCAAACAATAAAGAATTGAAACCACTTTCGAATAACTCAGAGCATGCGTTTATGTTTATGCGGACGTTTCTAAAAGTGTAAAATAATAGAACAGTGTAACGAAGACAAATCCCCCCAACACACACGTGATGTGAATTGAGCCAAAGACTAGTGGTATATTTCATTCAGTTCAGGATTTGAAATGATTTTGATAATATTCAGCAGTCACATAAAACGTCCGGATAAAATTGATTTGATAACTTTTTTTCGTTTCAATTATTATACTTTAACCACAAAAATGACGAAATGATTTTTTTTGTCACGAGGCGTTTTATTTGATTGACAAATGATATTATTTTAAGAAGATACCAGTCAACACAATCACCTTTGTCTTTGAGAAAAAAACCTGAAGATTTGTAATAACCAGACAACCAATAAACCACCGAAAGATCTAATATCACAGATGTGTTTTATAAAACATGTTATTGCATACCTTACTAACGCCTTATTTCGGCACGGATTTTCTACGATGAATGGTACGTACTTGATCAATTTAAGAGAATTAATGGAAGCTATAAGCAAATGGACAAGGAATAGAGCATAATTTCGTACTGAAATGAAGTGACGGACAGCAAATAAAGAATAAAGAAAAATGGCATAAGAAGACAGTAATGAAGACGACCTCCCCGATCCATATCCTCATTTTTTTTTGGGGGGGGGGGGGGACCTGAATGGTAACGAACGATACCGATTTCAGCTGTGCGTATTTATAACAATCCTTTTTTAAATAATCTTCATATTGTGAGAACGAGATGGAACGAGATTATACGTTCAAAAAGTTAAAAACATCAAACCAAGAATTTGTATAGAAAGACTTATACAAATCCTTGATCAAACGTTTTAGAACACCATACACAATGGTGACATAGAAGAGTAAGCAGTAACAGTGCCTGGTGTAGGATCAAGTGGGCGGGGCGTATCTCCCACCTCTTTGATTGTGACAAAAATTTAAATGTAATGTTTCTTGATGAATTTCATTATGTTTTATTATAAATAATATACAGTAGTATACCGGTGTTCAAAAGTCATAAATCGATTGAGAAAAACAAATCCGGGTTATCAAAGCCGAGGAAAACGCATCAACTATTAGAGGAAAATAAGGAACAAGAGGAAACCGAAGTGCAACAAGTATAAACGTGAGTGATATTGATTAAAAATGAATCTTCCATATAATACGTGCCTTATATAAGTATTTTTTATCACATTTTTGCAGCTAGTTCTGTTGATATAATCGACGTTCAATTGGTCATAAATAAGTCACATTTGAAAAAGGATACACTTTATTCTAAAACAAGTCTCTAAAGAATGTTTTTATGATTTAGTATAAGGAAGATATATTTACACGTATAAATACAAAGCTTTCATACATTTGCACCTAAATTTTTCAAGCAACAACTCATAATACATCTGACAACAAAGTACCACACAATAATTTTAAAAAACTACTCGCTTAAATATTAATATAATTTTCAATTTAATAATATAAATTCCATGATATATAAGACAATAACAATCAAAACCAAGGAGTAAACAAAGACTAAAAAAACCAAAGGATATTTACATCAACAGTTATAAATAATAAATAAAAAACAACACGAACTCCACTAAAAACCGGGAGTGAAATCAGGTGCTCCGGAAGGGTAAGCATGTCCTACACCGTATATGGCACCCATCGTGTTATTCCTTTGTTCAGTTCGGCAATGATGGAAGGTTATTATGACTGAGGAAGAATTTCTGACACACTTTTGTCATAATGGCCAATCAGCTCATATAAAAGCGATACATATCAGTGCATGTTATCGGAAAGGTGAGTATATATTTGTCTGTGTAGATTATAAAATCGATTATTTCCCCCGAAATACTCTTATGATATATTAAAAAAAACTTCTATTACCAATATAACCATCATCGGGAACAGTGGTAGCCAAACGATTTGATAAAAGAGGAATACAAATTAGTGATTATGTACACATACGTTAAACAAAGGAGTTCTAAGTAGTCACACCTGAAATCGCAACTTTAACATTAGAGCTCCAACTAAAACATAAGACATTCAGCTACAACACCAGAGTTCCAACAACAACACCAAAGCTCCAACTACATCACCAGAACCTCAACTACAACACCAGAGTTACAGCTACAATATTAGGGTTCCAAGTACAACACCATAGTTCCATCTACAACACCAGAGTTCCAGTTACAACATCTGAGTTCCAGCTACAACACAAGAGTTCCAGCTACAATACCAGAGTTTCTGCTACAACACCAGAGTCTTAACTACAACACCAGAGTTCCTGCTACAACACCAGAGTTCCAACTACAATACCAGAGTTCCTGCTACAACATATGAGTTCCAACTACAACACCACAGATCCAACTACAACACCAGAGTTCTAGCTACAACACATGAGTTCCATATACAACACCAGAGTTCCAGCTACAACACCTGAGTTATAGCTACAACACCAAAGTTCCAACTACAACACCAGTGAACCATCTCAACACCAGAGTTCCAAATAAAACACCCGTGTTCCAACTACAACACCAGAGTTTCATCTACAACACAAGCGTTCCTGCTACAACAAAAAGTTCCAGCTACAACACTGGTGTATCAACTACAACACCAGAGTACCCAATCTCCGGCGCAGAGATCATATCCGTTCCGTTCAATACTTTGTAACACTACACTCAATATGACCTCTGCCATACCTTTTTTATACGACCCAAAAAAATTTTGGAAATTAGAAATTAGGGGCCCGAAAAGGGCCCAGAACAAGCATTTTTCTAGTTTCAGAATAATAACTTGTGTAGAAGTATTTCATTTGCTCTGTAATCATACCACAATGTTTAAAACCACAAGTAGAAGGGTTGGATTCATTTCAGGGGTTATGGGGCCAAAGTTTAGGAATTAAGGGACAAAAAGGGGTCAAAACAAGCATTTTTCTAGTTTCAAGACAATAACTTATGTGTAATTGTATGGATCTCTCTGAAATTGTACCACAATGTACCATATAACAAAAAGGGAGGCTGGGATTAAGTTTTGGGTTAATTGCCCAAAATATGTATGAATTAGGGGCCAAAAAAGGGCCAAAAAGAAGCATGTTTTCTAGTTTCCAAACAATCATGACAATAACTTGTGTTTAAGTGTATGGATCTCTCTGAAATTGTACTACAAGGTTCAATACTGCAATAGAAAGCATGGGATTGAGTTTAAGGGTTATTGCTCCAAGGGTGTTTCAAAAAGTGTTTTTTTTTGGGGGGGGGGGGGCATTTTGTGTTGATCATTTTTTAAAGAGCTTCTTTTTTCTTCAAATTTTTTTTTAAAGTTTAAAGAAGAAATCTCATATTGCACAGTATTGTGCAATAGATTTGTTAGATCTTTGACCACATTAATTTTGTGACAAAAACCTATATTATGTCAAAAATTTGATCACAATCCAAATTCAGACAGAATCAAGCTTGAATATTGTGACAAAATTTGCCCCAATTGTTCAGGGTTCAACCACTGGGGTCGTATAAAGCTGCGCCCTGCGGAGCACCTGGTTTGCGTACTTTTTTGTTCCCAATCTCTAAACGAAATATACATTACTGTTTATTTAATTAAGATACTTTTTTATTGGAAAAATATGGAAATTCTCATTTTAACGAAGATAAGTATATAAAATGGAAAATTTTGCTATGTTTAATAACTTTAACTTAAAGTTGCATTTCCGTTAGAGATTAAATGTCATTCGTAAACACAATCTCCTGCACAGAAATCATATCCTTTCCGTTCAATGCTTTGTACAAATGTTGTAACACTACACTCAATATGAAGTGCAATATTGCGGAACATGTATGGAACGGATATGAACTCTGCGCCGGAGATTGCAGAGTACCAACTACAATAGCCAGACATGACTAATCAATCATTATGGTCCAACAAACAGACAAAATTCATTGATTCAAAAACTTATTGATGAAAGGGGTTTAGTCTGACAAAATGTGTTGAAATTTGTTTCCACAAAAATAGGTCAGTGAGAGGCATTTTAATACTAAGCTGTCGACGAAATCAGAAATGGAATATTGTATTACTTCAAGGTTTTATATTTGAAATCGTGTATTGAGACGAAAGATTATCAAATGTCACGAGGAAGCAAACCCAAAAATGTATTACTAACTAATCATTGGCTGTGTCCTCGATTGTTAACAGATATTGAGCCAATACAAGAGGAAGTTTATTGGGTATATGGAACGCAAGTATATTTCAATAATTAGCGAAGAATTCAAGTTTTGACAATCAGAGTTGAAACCTTAGTTTAAATAGAATTTAAATAAAACACACTTCATGGAGATTTGATGCCAGTGTATGGCCTGACTTCTGGCTATTGACAAGTCAAGTTATAATTAAAACAAATGTTTTTCCTCATTAAGACTTTAATAATACTCTTAAATTAATATTTTTTCTCCTAAAAATTATAAACTGTTTGTTCATGTCACGAATACTCTACTGTGATTGACAGGTAATAACTTATATTGAGGATGAAGTAAACATTTTTTAATGACAATAGTTCTTATGTTTTCCACTAAATTTAGGTCCAATTAATTTGACCTGGGTATAAACATTTGCAATCTTAATTTTAGCTGTAGGCATTTTGTTAATGTTTCTTCGTTAAGATAATTCTGAACTGAATAAACAAATATCATTTATGTAAATATGTAGTGCGGTTAATTTTCTTCCGATGCATTTGCAAACAAAAAGACAACATGTTTTTTCTTATTCAAATTCACCGCAATATTAGTATTTTCAAACAAATAGCTATGCAAATTATTTATCATGTTTATAATTGTTTTACATAATAAATAATTAGAGTTGTAAACAACAAGTGGCCTGTTGCACATGTTAAAATGCAGTCGGGCAGATGGATTTGATAACGAATGTATGTTTTAAGCCGGCCTTCAGTGGAATATTTACAGGATAGGAAGATTGATTTAAGAGAAATAACTGTCAAATCCGGTAAGTATAGAGTGGAAGGTGACGTTTATACATACACCTCTCTGTCAATATCTAAATTAAAATTTATTGGTCTGAAATCATGACTTATTTGAATATTAGTAATTGGTTTTGTCATTTGACTTTTGTCTTATCAAGAAAGGACCACCTATACATGAGTTTGTTTATTCTTGTAGGATTATATCATGCAATTCAGATGGATTAACCTGGACTGTGCATTTATCTGCCTGATTATCATTGTTGGAAATTATCACTGTTTTGCGGGTGGTAAGATTGAATAATTATCATAGTATTATATTTAAATTGTTAACAAGCTTTAGAAGATTTCTTGATCAATGAATGCTTTTAGAATGCATACTATAAATTGATTTTTAATTGCACGGATAATGTGGAGTTGTGAAATTTAGTAAGTTTAAAACACATGCAATATAACTGATGTTATTATTTTAATACCAGGGAAATCGAATTTACAGCTTATGAAAGCATTGTCTCATTTTGATTTCAACGCGTGCATTTATAACCAAAAAGTAATAAAATCCATGGAATATGTAAAAGTCGGATATAAAAAGAACAATTGAATAAAAGACTTTATGCAGGTGAAACTGTGTATGTTTAATTTTATATCTTTGTTCTTGTAATGTTAAATATTAAAAAAGGTCATGTTAAAACAATAATTGTTTGTCTTCTCTTTCTTTTTATTTTTTGCGTTGTATTTTTTTTACCTGTGACCGTTTTTAACGTAATTATTTCTTCCTCCATTTATATTCATGAGTTATCATTTTAAACGTATGGACAGCACGATAAGACAAGGATGTCCTGTTTATCCTACTTTTTTATTGTTATTTTAAAATTTATAATATAAGATGTTTGGTGACAAAAAGCTAAACCTGATTATTTATATTTCAATGCTGTTTTTGTATCTTTTACTGTATTTTGATTAATTTTTTTAATTATTTTTACATTAATGGATCAACAAAAACTCCGTTGATCTGTATTCCCCTTTTTAATGGATGCAAGGACTTGAACTGTGGAATAATTTTAGCTTAGTAGAAGTTAATCATAAAATTTATTGCTTCTAAAATTTATCAACCTTCGTGTTGAATGTGAGAATATGAATTTTAGCCACATGAACAACTTGAATGGACAAATGAATGTTTAATTTCTAAACTTGTATTTGTCTATACTAGTAATGAGTTTTAAAGATTTTTTCATAAATCTTTGAGAATCAATCTCACTGCAATGGATAATTGCGAAATGTCAAAAACGAAAATCAACCAACGCTTACATGATTTTTGTAACATTTTTATCCTCCTAAATTGGAAATAGTATAGTAAAGAATTAGTACTTCGATGATAGGAATGAACACGTACATGACGTAGGGCGTAATAGTCGATTTTTAATTACCGACTTTTGATTACGGGTTCTATATTTTTTCGACAGGTAACCAAAGAAGTCAAATCAAATATATAAACGGTGCATTTATTTTATTTTTTTGGGGGGAGGGGTGCTGCTTTCTGATAACTTATTCATTTATAAAAAGTATTAAACAATAAACTTTTCATCAAAATTGTACCGATTAAAATTTTTAATTTACTTATTTACGTTGCTCTTGCTTCCCAGAGTACCAGAATTACCAACCACAGACCTACCTGTCGAAATTCTGCAGTCAAAAGTCTGTAATATGAATATAGTTTATTCCAACTGATTTTCGATTTTTCGATAAACGCCTTGTTATGTCTTAAATATCACAATTCAAGGGACACTACCTGAGAAGTATATAAAAGATTTTTTTTATATTGTTTAATCATTAATGAAAGTGAATTAGTGAAATACTTATTCTCTTTTAGCAGCCAGTATGCTTCAAGTTTGTCAAAATAAGCCAAGAATCAACGATGACGAAATGTTCACTTGCAAGTGAATAATTTGACCTCATTGAATCCGTATTCATGTAACCTTCGATTTATCCCCATACCTAGTGATTGATAACGCATGAATGATGTGTGTTTTGTTATTAAAAAGAAAAAGAATGTCAACATTGAAAGTGAATCAAGGGTAAATCATTTGATTGACTGATTCGATCCACAAAAACTCATTCTTATACAGGTAAAAACGACGATTAACATATAGTTTCAACATATAATATGAAATTAAACAGACCTAGAAAAATCTTAATCTTTTTTGTACCTGTTCTTATGTTTATATCGCTTATATGACTATCGGACTACTTCAGAGGTCTAATCAACAGTTGATAATATGGCGTCTAGACTGAAATACACCCTAAATAATCATGCATATTGTCTATCCCATGCCTGGTAAATGGTTTATTTCGGTCTGTTTATAATATGGATTTACGTTTTAGTATTTTATAAATCAAATATGTAAATTTGTGTCAGATCGGCGAACATACATTTGACAGCCAATGTCCCTTTTATGTCCATTCGTTCCTTTTCGGTATTATTGTCCACAGTTTGATTTTGGCTCTTCTTCGATACTTCCCATTGTTCATTTCTTTTTAATTTGGTATTTGTCTATACCCTTTTTACCTACCTAGGTAGAAAGTTTCAAACTGATTTTTTTAAAACCATATTTTATCAAGTATTCCCGTTTACAAAAATATAATTGTCCCAGTAGATGCCATTAAATTTAGTAATACTTAAAATCAAACAAAAACAACACACATAACAATTTTATTGTCTATCCCAAATTCATGTATTTGGTTTTCATGTTATATTTGTTATTCTCGTGGTGTTTTGTCTGATGCTTGGTCCGTTTCTGTGTGTGTTACGTTTCGGTGTTATGTCGTTGTTCTCCTCTTATATTTAATGCGTTTCCCTCGGTTTTAGTTTGTTACCCCGATTTTGATTTTGTCCATGGATTTATGTGTGTTGAACAGCGGTATACTACTGTTGTCTTTATTTATAAACAATTGCAATATGCAAGCGTATTTCTCATGATACAGTTTTTTCTTCACTTGTCATATTTGGTTATTCTACCAATTTTTTGAACTTTGACTGTTCATTTCAATTATGTATGCAAGTTTAAGTGCGTCACAAAAAAGGATGGCCATGCTGAGTGACATCACAAAGAGGGTTTGCCTAATTCCGTTTAGAAAAAAAGCATAAGGGAACACAATAACATCACTGTATTTAGTACTTTATGCCGTTTCTCTTATGTTTTTTTTCCATACGTTTTTCTTGATGGGCTAACTGTTTTGTGTGTACTATTTTCTCGAATTACGCGCGACGCCATGTAAGAATATTTATTTGTAACTCAGCATTGTTCTTTTCATCAAAATTAAACCGAAATAGTTGACTCGATTTAATCGTTTTAAAATATTGTATGCTAATTTTACGGTAATGTCATCAATTTTCATCATACACATATATGGCACTGGAATAAGTAATTCAAAACAACGTAACGATTATCATTGTTCTTTTTAAACATAAATTTCGTGATAATAAACATGAATACTTAGACAACATCTCCATAATTTGTTTCTGCTGGATTTATTAATTTGAATAAGCTAAATTTTGCACAATAACATTAATGCTACCATTTTTACTGTACCAAATACGCATTTCGATATTTAATGTTCTTTTCCCAAGTCAATTGTTACAATAAATACAAATGCATTTTTATAATCGCCACAAAGTCAACATCTTTGCCATAGTGTAAGCGTACTACTACTTCGTGACATTCTTAAGGTGATATAAACATACATATTTGACATGTGTAATTAAAAATATTTTTAAAATGTTAATTTGTATTCTCCTCTGGGATGACACAAATATAAATAATCATATAATGGTGTTTTGTAACATGTCAAAATCAGTGAGTGTTACTAAACGAATCAACTTTTATTTCACTGTTTTATTAAAGAATATACATAAGTCAAGGGTTGAATTGCGATAGTTCTTGGGATGTTCGCGTGTCATGTTTTGTAATTTTTGTCAGATTTTCGGAATCCTCTAGTTTTATCCATTTTAATGCCTAAAAAAATTTTGCCCATTGACCCCCATTTTTTTATAAATCTTTTACATATATAATTATAGAATCATATTCAAAACAGTGTAGCTGTGGCCATTGATTGACGACCTTAATTTATCCCATTGACTGGGGCAGATTAGGTGAACGTTTGTCTGTAACGACCGCTGCTCACTATGTACTTGTTAAAGACACTTAAACTGTGGGGTCACAAAAGGTTCTCAACACCTAAATAAAGTAATTAGAAAAACTAATCAGGAATAACACGATGTTTTGATTTGTATCAATAATATAAATCAAAACATAAAGTTATTCCTGAATAATTTTTCGAATTATTTTAATATTAAAGGCGTTAAGAACCTTTGGTGACCCACAGCTTAAATTCTATAATAAGTAAGTAGTGAGCAGTGGTCGTTACAGACAAACGTTCACATAATCTGCCCAGTCAATGGGATAATTTAAGGTTGTCAATCAATGGCCACAGCTACACTGTTTTGAATATGATTCTAAGCCATCTGTATAAGTCTTATAAAATCCATGTTTATCTTTTAACAGTTTTTGAGCAAAAAATAAAGCTATGAATAATCAAGAGAGATCGTTGTCCCGCCTAAATTTCAATGGCTAATATCTCGAAAACAAGCACATTGACCTATATTTTTATTTTGCTCTCTTGGTTCCTTTAATTATCCACTATCAATATATATTAGTGTTATGAAAAGCTTGATATTTTGAAACTGAGTAACGGACCTTCTTAAATAACATTTCTATATTTCGTTCTAACAAAAGACAAGCTAAATAAATCCATCCCATGTCATTTTGTATTTTCAATCATTTATGTATACAATTGTTAATCGAAGAATAGACTTATAGAAAAATGTTCAACGAGTGCCCGAACAGCACCTACTTTGTCAAATACATGTGGCGCTTGAGTTAATAATCACTGGTGTTTGGTAACAAATTGAATATTTCTTTATATCGGAATTATTTTACTACCTTTTATTTCATTGATAATAGCCTTTTTGATGTAATGAAAGTAGAAAATGTAAAGAAGTATATCCTTCACTACGCATTCACATAAGATTTGATACGTCGTCATCGACATACCTTGACAGCACCTTTTGTTTTATGACTCCAGAAGTGTTCAAAAACCGCATTTATTTCACATGTCAAATTATCGGTTTTTGTATCATTGTGAAATCACTAAAATTCAGTGCAACACATTTGATAAAAATATTTAAAAAAATAAAATAAAGATAATAATAATATCTATAATAATTATATAAATATTAAGATGTTATACATGAAAATGATTTTTTTGGGACAAAAAATACCTGTTGGTGTATTTAATCATGGAACATATTCTGTTTAACATGTCCAGGTAAGGGAGTATGTTTTAAACTATGCTCATTTTAAATAAATTACGGAATCTCACCATGAATAACTATAGGAGGCTAAAATGGGTACTTGGATTTGAATTAAATTGTTCAAATACTGAAGTAATTAGTATTTCAATGCTTTTTAACTTTATGCTTGTTGACTATTTTGATCTGAGTGTCAGTGATAAGTCTTATCTAGACGAAACGCGCGTCTGGCGTATCAAATTATAAGCCTGGTAACTTTGATAACTATCTGATGACATTGCGCTTGTGGTCTTTTTTTTTGGTATATAAGTATTGAACATCTATAAATTTAGGATTTTAATATTTAGATGCGAGCCACTTTGAAGTGAAACAAAATTTTCGGTTATCACATATTTGGTATCTCATTATCTTCTTTAACTTGTAAATTTTATTAATTCATAAAATAAGTCAATATTACTATCTTCTCAAACACACTGGTATCCGAGTGTTTTGAATCGAAAGTTTTAAAACCAATAACAATTCGATTTCATGACATGTGAAATACAGTTCAACAGTTAAAGAGGGACGAAAGATACAAGAGGGACAGTCAAAGTCATAAATCGAAAATAGACTGACAACGCCATTGCTAAAAATGAAAAGGACAAACAGACAAACAATAGTACACATGACACAACACAGAAAACTAAATAATAAACAACACGAACCGCACCAAAAACTAGGGGTGAACTCAGGTGCTCCGGAAGGGTAAGCAGATCCTGCTCCACATGTGGCACCCGTCGTGTTGCTTATGAGATCAGTAACTCTCGAAAACAACCCCCTCAACGCAAGCCGCCAAATATCCCATAATTAAACAAGAACTTGAACTTGTGTAGAGTTTTAAAGGAATCATGTACAAAAGAATTTCCAAACCAATCTAATGTTACCTCTGTCTTATGGGGCTGTAACCTAAGTTCAGCGAATAAAAAGATTTTACATTCCACAAGTGTATGTTCATTCATATAGATTTCTCGGAATAACTAAATTTGACATTTTTTAATGAATCGAATCGTCATTATCAATATACATATTTTTGTTAATAATATACTGTGGTTATAAATTTCAAATTTATTCATTGGCATACTTATTTTGATGTAAGACAATTTCTTATTAGCATGATTCGGTTAATATTTTAACTGAACGGTATACTATCTAGCTTGTACAAGGGAAGGATGATAAGTTCAAGAAGTGCATTCTATACCTAAATGCACATTGTCAGGAAATATTTCCTGTCATTTTATATATAATGCTGCAATTAATCATTACAGATTATTACATATAAATTTAATATACAATTAGTAGCTAACAAGATATGAATTAGACACATTGTCGGTCAATTGTAATTAATGCTTATATGTATTACATAATATTGACAATGTCTGACCAAATTTAGTCTGCTATGATATGGCATGAGCCATCGCTGTGTATTAAGCTCTAACTATACTTGATTATAACAATAAATAAGGAAGGAAAGGTCATTATTAATCAAATCGTTACTATGAAAGGTTTTGTTTACCAAAAGATCCCTTGATAAAGGAAGTTGCATTTTATTTTTCTTAAAGAACCAGAATAATCGTACGATAGTTTTCTGTTAATGAAACATATACAATTCATTTTAAGCATTCACCAAAATCGTTGATGTCAATAAATTCATTTCAATTTTGACATTTCACAGTACATAAATCATTATGTAAATACATTTATCCTGATTACATTACAAAGAAAACGAAACTACGTTGTATTTTCCTGCTGATAAACAGATACATAACTTTAGAGAAAGCAGGGATCTCAGTCATTCTGAGTACAAACAACAACATCGTTAGTTTCAGATGTAGACAGATGTGCAATTTTATTGTTTAAACTGTTTATATATACAAAGTAAACTTGCTGATTTATTGCAAAATAATTATACAAATACCAAACATTTGTGTTTTAAAATAATTTTTTTTCAACTTATAGATAATATTTAATATATAATAATAATAGAGATAATTCTGTTAGTAAAACAACTATACTGGACTGATAAGGAAATTTTTACTTGTAGCAAGAAAACAATGCGTTGACATCATTTTTTGTTTTTGTTTTCTTTAAACATATTATAAAACTATTTTCTCGCAATTTATTTCAAAAAGAGGGACGAAAGATATTCATAGATTGAAAATAAACTGACAACGCCATTGCTAAAAATAAAAAGACAAACAGTTAAATAATAGTACAGAAGACACAACATAGAAAACTAAAGACTAAGCAACACGAACCCCATTAAAAACTGGAGTGATCTCAAAATGCTATCTCCTAGATTTCTTTTTATGCACAAAAAGGTGTTTTTTTCATGATCATTCTAACCAAATTTAGGCAACTTTCAACGAATCGTAGCATGAAAAATAGTACGGTGACCCATCCTTTTTTATATTTTTGAAACGAGCATAGTTCATTTATGATTTTGTCAAAGTATACGAAAATTCTATCTCAGGAAACATATACCTATGATCTACCTTAATTGCATGTCGGTTGACTTTATCATTTCGATGGTATATACCCTAATGTATATCTATTTCTACATTAACTACTGATATACAGAGTTCGGTAAAAGAGAGGGGAAATATATCAGAAGGACATTCAAAGTTTCAAACTGAAAACGCCATGGCTAAAAAAGGAAAAAGACGAACAGACAAACAATAGTAGACAATACACAACATAGAAAACTAAAGACTGAGCACCACGAAGCCACCAAAACCTACGGGTGATCGGTTTAAAGGAAGAAAAGTCCCTAATCAAATGGCAAAATCAAAAGCACAAACACATCAAACAAATCAAAGCTACTCTAACATTTGTCACTGGAGTTGACATTATAGTTTTCTTGTATCAATGTATAAGATATTTCACGGTCGCTTGAATGAATGACTTTCATTTTTGCTATGTGCTTTGCCTATGTGCCTTATCATGTTTATTTGTTACATATATGACGACGTGGCTCTCTACTTATACATCCTGTCATTGTGTCATTGTACTATAGTAGATTTGTGTATTCTTGTCTTTTATTTTTGGTAAAAGGCTTGGTCTATACGCCGTTTTGTCCTCCTTTGTTACATATTTGTATGTGTTTTTAGTCATTAATATTATAACAGTGAACACAATGTTGACTACTGTATTTTTGACATTTTTACCTGTTATGTCTGTTTGTTGTGTTCACGCATCGTTGTCAAGATAATGGAATTTGATGCGACTGTCATTCATAGGTAGCTGTAAAACCAGGTTCAAGACACGATTGTCTACATAAGAAAATGCCTGTACCAAGTCAGGAAAATGACAGGTGTTATCCATTCGTTTGATGTGTTTGAGCTTTTGGGTTTGCAATTTGATTAGGGACTCTCCGTTTTGAATTTGACTCAAAGTTCAGTATTTTTGTGATTTTACTTCTCTTTTTTTCAAATACAATGAATGTCTTCCGGACTGTTGCCAACATTTTCGGTTCTTAAAACGATCTTTATATTTGTATAAGAATCATTTTAAATGTATAGAAAAGCTAACAATTTAAAGGGAGCAATGTTCTAATTCGAAATTGACTTTATTTGTGTATATCCAGTGTTTACATGATGTTGGTATATATTCTTTAAAAAAAAAAGGATAAATACAATTACAAGATGAAGAGCATAAAATACCAGAAATTCCAAAGGTTTGTTAAAACACAGTTTAAAGTTATTCTATTCCTAGGGTAGTATATCATGAGTTTTGTGTTCAATTACTGGGTTGATGATACTCTCAAAATGAGTTAATAAATGACTCAGTGGAATTCTAGTTAAAATATTAGCAGCACTTCATTGTTATAATCCCCTCCCCCAGCCTTGTTATACCTCGGTCCTTACTTATTAATAACAATATTTGCTGTTCTTCGTTGACTTTTGACTTTGATTTTTTATGTCTCATTGTAATGTGTTTTTTTCTGCGTAATCGTAATGCGTGACATTTTAAAATGTAGATACCTTTGAATAGATAATTAGAGGGAAGGGTTATCGGTTTCATAATTTAAGATCTGTTACGTATTATAATTAACAAGGTCACTGGTGACGGATTCGTTTTCTTCTGATCGAATCCACATAAACTTAAAACAATAAATTTTAAGGTTAATATCTTATGCAAGTTCAAGTAATAAGGAAGAATTACCAGAAATAATAGCATTAGTCGGATAAAGGAATTGTGTGAACTTAATATTTATTATTTTTTTCTATATTTAAATACGCTTCGTTCGAACGAACTTAAATTACTTTTGTATAATACTATATAATTTCTGTATATCAAATAAACTCATCATAGATACAAGGAATATAATTTAATATTTACGCCAGACTCGCATATCGTCTACAAAAGACTCACCAGTGACGCTCGAATCAAAAATGTTATAAAAAGCCATATAAAGTACAAAGTTGAAGAGCATTGAGGACCAAAAATTTCTAAATGTTTTGCCAAATACAGCTAAGGTAATCTATTCCTGAGGTAGAAAAACCTTAGTTTTTCAAAACTCCAAAGTTTTGTTAACAGTTAATTTATAATGATGAACGTATCAATGATAACTCAAGTCAACACAGAAGTTCTGACTACTGGGCTGGTGGTACCCTCGGGGAAATAAATCTCCACCAGCAGTGGCATCGACCCAGTGGTTGCAAATAAACTCATCATAGATACCAGGAAGAAAATTTAATATTTACGCCAGACGCGCGTTTCGTCTTCAAACGACTCATCAGCAAGTGTCCCATCTATTTCTTACTGTATTCATCTATATAAAAAATTAAAACGCTAGTTTTATATTTATTTGACCACAATGACCATTGTCTTTAATTTAGTATTACAATATCAAATGATAACATTCTTTATAATTGTAAATCAAAGTCTACACATATATATAATATGTGAAATAAGTCCTCTGTTGAAATACATGAATAACTATTAATATCTTTCTTACAGATTCCGGAGAGACAAACAATCAGGTTCAATCTGACAATGTACAAGATGGACACGAACTAAATGCAGATTCAAATGTAGGTGATGTTCCGTCTATCAACCCAACAGTAGCTGCAGAACATGAGAACGGATTCGAACTGAATCCAACTTCACATGATGATTCAGTCGATGTTCCGTCCGTCTCAAATGGAGACAATCCAAATACTGACCAAGTCCAGGGGGACACTGATACTTTGGATAATGGTAATACAGCCGATGAAAGGGAACATGGTTTCACAGGTGAGGGTTCAAATGACAATAATGAAAATACAGATATTGAATCAGGTAATACAATAATCAGAAATTCTAACATTCAGGGTGGTAGAACTAATGACAATAACGACCAAACTGGTTCACAAACTGGCATCGATAATGTTGATTTATCAACTGGTAGTTCAAATGATGGAAACAACTTCCGGTCAGCAGAACCGATAAAAACAGAGAAATCAAATGACGATGGTTATGGGGCCAACTCAGATGATGTTAAAGGAGATGTATCACTAAAGGATGATTTGAAAGTAGCTGATGGTGTCAGTTCAAAAAGTGATGTATCTGATAATACCGCGTCTGATTCCTCAGATGAGGCAGTGGATGGTACCAACCATAGACAGGATAATTCAAATGGAAATTCAAACAGTAATGACATTGCTGATAATAATGAAAATGATTTCTTTAAAGAGAAGGAAAACCTAGTAAGTGATAGAACACACGAGATAGACTCAATGTCTAACACGTTTGAAAACGCTGTTAGTGATGAAGCGTCTGACAGAATGGGCGAAATGATGGAAACATTTCAGGAAGGTCAAGACAACTACAATAATCAAGAACATTCAAACCATAAGACTTTCAATTTATATGATTATGACTCGGATCAAAATTTATTTGCTGTTTATGGAAAATTGCATGTTGATAAAAAGAAGAACAAAAATGACCAACAACTTTCGGAAAATAGTGAAAGTACAGAAGAGCTACAGGATAGTAATATTAATATACATAATTTTGAAGGTGAACATGTTCTAGGAAAGAGCCAGGTCAAGATGTTTTTTGATTGGAATAAAAAAAATCTGAGCAAAGGTAAAAATGAAACTGATAACATGTACTGGACGTATGGGAATGTTAACTCTAAAGATGTTGGTGACGATTCACAAACTATAAATCCGCTAAGGACTATTTTAAGACAAGATAACTCAGATTCATCCGATAGTAGTGAAAATAATCGGAGAAAGAAGAACAACTATAGTTCTAATATAAGTTTAGACAAAAGTAGTGAGGATTCAAGTGACTCCAGTGAAAAATCGAGAAATAAAAAAATACGACGAAGGAAGAAAAGCTGTAAGTTAATTTTCTTCTATATATACAATAAATCTTCATTGTCGGTAATAAAAAAATTATTTGTACGAACTTTAAAAACAGGACGTTTAAAAAGCGAGACTCTCCGATCTTTTCGATGTGTTACCGATTCATTTTATATTTTCCGACAATATATATTTATTGTTTTTAACCTGCAATGACATCAGGCAGTTTAAAGTCATATGGAATTCCAGTTTAAATAAAAAAGTTGAATACATTTTATATACTCGAATGGTTAAGTTTAACCATAAAACAAGAGGACGTTAAACAAAATATTTTCTATTATCAAAATCAAAATCTTAAATGTACTGCAATTGAATTATTGTCTTCCAGTACACTTATTCGCAGATATTTCCAGTATGCTGTAGTTTTACTGCAACCTCTCGTTTTCTAAATGAAAATTTTCTGTTAAACGATTTATACAAACACTAACATATATTTGAAACATAATATTCCAGAGAGCTAATTGCTGCATCTATCATCTAATTATAATCCAGCTTCGCATTCTAACCATATCTTAACCAGAGTGTCTAAGAGCAAAAAACATTAAGTTTTAAAGATTTTTTTTTCTGTTCTGTTGTCTTGTGGCAAGCTGGTCCATAGTAAGTCATTTAGAAAAAGTTACTGTACGCTAAATTAGAGACAATAGGGGTTACCAATGTTTGAATCGCATAAAAAAATAAGGAAAAACACAAAAGCTGTGTACGTCGCACGAACTCAAAAAGGAGCGAGTAACATTAGTAGACAGGATACACATCTCCTGCTATGCAATCATCGTTGCCGCCATGCAAACTCACACTCTGTCGATTTTTTAAAACGTTTTTCCACTTTCTGGAAACTGACAAGCACAACACATATTCTTTATATAAAGTGTTAAACGAAACCCTTCACAAAGAAAATCACATAGATGTATGATATCAATCGGCAAAATGCATATTCAGAGCAGTTACATGTTAATGTCATGTTCCCATTTACAGAAACATAACACGATGAGTTAGAAATATTGCGACATGTCATTCTTAGTTCTACCCACTAAATCGGAGCATTTATCCCTGAATGACACATGTCAAGTTAGATACACTCTACTTCATATTCTTAAGTATTTTGTTCGACCTCATTACTGATCGAAACCACGATCTTTTACATTCTAGATATCAGTGGTTAATTGCGTATAGAAATTATGGGTTGTTACATGTGATTATTTATCCGAAGCACGAAACAGGTGTACGTATAAGCGAGTTAAGAGTAGCATGTTCTTAAAAATAAAGCATTTGGCAGTATGATCCTGATTTGTGGTAAAAGTGATACCAGGTGGTCTATAGTCAAAACAAATCACCGATTCGTTAACGCCAGTGCCTGTTCATATGATATGAATATGGAAACTGTTCGTATTGTTGTCTTCGTAATGCCAATAGAATACCTACTGACCAAAAAAAACCAGAAACAGCATCGGATAACACCATTTTAAGTATCTGTGATTTTAATATTATACAGTGATGAAATTTCGAAACTTCAGTCCGTTTTCAGATTTGTTTTTCAATTACACATGACTTATCATAATTTCAGCTTGCAAAAAGATAGATGTCATATTTGTGGTTGACTCTTCAGATGATGTTTCAGAAGCTGAGTTCAGATATATCAAACAAACTCTTATCAAAATATCAAAAATGCTTCAAAATTATAGACATTCAAGGATGGGGGTTGTTTCATACGGAACAAGAATTTCAGACGTGATACATTTATCAAATAATGCGTCTGTTATGTCAAGATCAATACAAATGTTAAAAGCCTCTGGAGGATCTAATAAACCATATTTAGGTATACTTGCTGGTCGAGCCTCGTTTTCAGATGACATATCAGACAGCACAAAAAAGATTATAGTCTTTATTGCAAGTGGTTTGCAACAATACACAAAGCCAACATCACAACAGGCAAAAATGGCGAGGGAGGAGGGAATAAATGTAATGACAATAGGATTTGGCGAAGGAGCGGTCAGACATGATCTCGAAGAAGTAGCATCAAGACGTAGTATGGTTTATATATATGACAGAGCCGCTAAAATTTACGAAAATGCAGATAAACTACCTTTGTATATGTGTAAAGGTAATTATAATTATTGATTGTATTAATATATTTTCACTTATCTTTTTTTCGCATGCAGTTTTAATAATGAATGTACCGATTCGATTTATTAACGGTGAAAAGCATCTCCAAATCAAACGACTCGAATTTTATAAGCCAGATAAAAGTTTTAAATATTTTTAGGTGATTATTAAAAATTAACCCACAAAAACATCAGGAGGTACGATGTTGATCTACTACTGAGGGACAGTAAAAGCAAAATGAGTATCTAGTTTTAATAAAAGTATTTCTGACAGAGGGACAAATAGAATGTAGTTAAAAAAAATATCGGGTATAACTACTACATTTTAAATTTTGTAAACAAATTTATTAGTTTGACTGCTATAACTCAAGATTGTTTTTCACAAACTGAGAAAAAATTATGTTTACATCTGAGATTTGAGAAAGTCTATAGAAAGTCACCTTCCTGAATCTTTGATGCAATTTGTGTCAAAAAATATTCATAAAATATTAGCATTTTTTTTTTAAATACAGAGTTATGCAGTTTTATTTTATGGAGGAAGATATATAAAAAAAAAACATGAATACAGTCCTCTCATTATAAGCCACTAACTGTAATAAAACTTGAACGACTATGCATTTTGAAATCTAGCTATTAAAAATTAAATGAATTATAAATCTTTATAAAAAAGAAGATATGGTATGATTGTCACGGAGACAATTATCCACAAAAGACCAAGATGACACAAAAAGGGGTATGTCCAGTAAGGACCGATTTTGGTGGCCACACAGGGCTGTTACTGGACTTACTCCTTTAATTAACAACAATCGGTCACTGTACGGCCTTCGACAATACCGCATAGTCAGTTATAAAAGTCCCCGTTATTACAAACGGAATAAAATTCAACGGGAAAACTAACGGCCTAATTTTTGTACAAAATAATGAACGAAAAACAAATATAGTACACAGCAACACACGATACCACCAAATAACTCTATTTATATAAATTCCAGCAGCAAAACGAAGAACCAGAAATGATGAAAGTAACAGAACGGAAAAGAATAGCAGCTCAGAAGAAAGTGACGAATACAACGGCAGTGGAAGTGAAAGTGACGTAAACTCTAGACATGCTAGCTATCGTAGTATGGACACTAGCACAAGCGAAGAATATTACGACAAAGATGAAGGAAGTGGCTCTGGAAATGATAAAGGCTCTTATAACGAAAGTGACGAATGGTATGAGAGCAGTGGTGACGAAAGTGACATGTTGGAAAAATCAGACGAGAATGACAATTCTGGAAATAGCAGCGATGAGGAAAATTCTAATTCTAGAAACAGGTCTGATAAGAAAAGTGGAAGTGCATCTAGTGATGAAAGCGATAAATCTGAAAACAACCAGGATATCGATGCCTCATCCAGCGATGAAAGCGATAACTCTAATGAAAACAGCGATAATGGAATAAACTCTAGTAGCAGTGATAAAAGCAGTGATAGTGATAATAATAACAGCGATGAGAGTAACGCTGGTTCCTCCGACAGTTCTAATAATAGCAATGATGCAGACACTAGTTCGTCCGACAGTTTTAATAATAGCGATGATAGTGACACTAGTTCTGCAGACAACTCTAATAATAGCAATGATAGTGACACTAGTTCTGCAGACAACTCTAATAATAGCAATGATGGTGATACTAGTTCTTCCGATAGCTCTAATAGTATCAATGATGGTGACGCTAGTTCTTCCGATAGTAGCAATGAAGGTGACGATAGTTCTTCCGATAGCTCTGATTCGGCAGAAAGATGGAAAGCATCAGACGCAGATGAAGCTGAAGCTGATCGATCGCTTTTGCGGAATAAACCTGAAGGTAATAAAGTCATATTTTTTATGATGAACTTCATAATTGGTATTGTTAACTTTTTGGTCCTTAATACTCTTTAACTTCGTTTATTATTTGGCCATTTTAACTATTTTTAAGTCGCGTGTAACTTAAGAGTCTTTTGTAGAAGAAATACGCGTCTGGCGTAAAAAACTTTATTTGGGTATATATGATGAGTTTATTTAAACAAAGGAAATACCGAACAATTCTAAACTGCATAGTCGATGAACAATAAACGGCAGTTTTGATTCCACTCAACTTCTGAAACTCATGCGTGTATTTAGAATTAAGAATTACTGCCACAATGAATAATGCAATTAAAATGTTAAATGAGATGTTTTATTATTTGCAAAACATCTACGGTCGTAATTTGTTGGAATTAGTTCTGAATTTTGAGTAATATATTATGAAGTTTGCATGATTTAATTTTTCAACATGTATATATCGTACAAATGTCAATCTTTTTTACCTCAGGCATAGATTACCTTAGCTGTATTTGGCAAAACTTTTAGGAATTTTGGTCCTCAATGCTCTTCAACTTTGTACTTTATTTGGCCCTTTTAAACTTTTTTGGATTCGAACGTCACTGATGAGTCTTTTGTAGTCGAAACGCGCGTCTGGCGAGTACAGTAAAACAAGCTTAAAGCTTATATTGTATCGAGTAATACGAATTAGAAATTGAAATTTGGTATATTGTCTTTGCTTTTTCTATCATAGAGTTGCTTTCTTTTCATTAATGTTAACCCGATATTCTATTCATATCTATATGCTGAAAAACTCACGATCTATTTGTCATACATGTATTCATTTGCATGTGTAACCCGGAAAAAAAAATATTTTTTTAAATGTTTTAGAATTTACATATGATTTATTGGGATCAAACTTACAATCGTCAGGATGTTTTTTTAACATGACAGAACCGACACATGTAATAGTTTTACTATATAAGCATAATGACATGGACATAATGACAGGTACTTGAGGTCCGGATATCCTTTGGGTACCCCTGAGTGGGAGTATTCCGAATAACATGAATAACACACATACAGTTTAATTTTGAGTATATCTTTGTTCAAACTGATATTTTTTTTTGTCTTAGACTATAAGTTTGAGACACTACTTTGAGATATATGCCGGTCGTTTGATGTGTATATTTTAATTAAAACAATATAAATTGCTGTCTGCCAGTAACTTCAACATATATTCCAAGTGAAAACAAATAGACACTTATATATAAAAAAAAAAAATATGACTGATTAAGATGAGTGGTGTCATTCGCGGTTCTCTGACACAGGGGGCACCAAAAGGATGTCCTTTCATCAATTACCTTTGGACATAATTAATTAATTTTGATTCAATACCACGTTCAAAGTGTTGTACAGCACATTTATATAACATGTTTCATATAGAACTACATATTGATCAGAGACTCTCCTTTTTTAATTTCCCTTGGAGTTAAGTATTTTTGTGATTTTACTTTTTATTTTTCTAGGGCCTGTTTATGAAATGTTAATCGTTTGGTTACTTAATTGTACTATATGGTATTTCTTTAACATGTTCTGTCCGACATTTAGTTCATCTTAGTTTCTTTTCTATACATATACAAATTGTTACATATATAATTTATGTCGATGAGTATGGGGGTTCTTTAATTATTTCTTCATTCCTAAATATTCAAACCATTTTCTTTAAAATGTTTTCATTTAACATTTGTTTGCTGCAGATTTATGTCGCAATTCTGTGATGATTCGAGGAGTTGGATACAAAGTACACCCAACACAATGCGATAAGTTTATCCAATGTTATTTTGATGGATTTGGTAATACAAGAGCATCACTAAAGACATGTCCGTTCGGAGAGTATTGGGATCAACATAATGTTGCTTGTGTTGATGCGCAAATGGCTAATTGTCCAAATGGTAATACATACGAACAAAGTTTATCCATAGTTTTGAGGGTATCATGGGCGCCTGGTTTATGTTTGTCATTTACAATTACCAATAGCCTTTAAACATTGATTTCGAATCCGGCTCGTGGCAAATGGGTTCGACTCCTATCTTGATGGGTTTTAAATGAAAGTTACCTTAGAACTAACTATTACAAATATAACATAAAAAGTTAATTTAATAAGACTTTCTTTTTTTTTAATTGAACGTTAAAAATAGTGAAAATATAGGACTGTATGAATGCAAAAGAAAAAGGTAGACATTACCGATTCAAAGATGTGTGTTGGGGGAGGATTTATGGACCTGGTGTAATTTCATAATTTCTACTGGGATCCAAATGGTCTCTCCCTTAATTAAAAAAATTCTCTCCTTGAAAAAAATGAATGTCTACAAGACTTTAAACTTGCAAAATTTGTCATTTACATTTTAAATCTCGAACAACCTTTCGTAAATGTATTTCTTAGAATGTTATATTCTTTTCCTGTTTTATGTAAATCATTTTGACCTTTTCATTTTTGGGAATCACGCCAAAAGATTATTATAACATCATGAAAACATGATCAAAATCCTATTACACTGTCAAAATATAGGGGTTATGCCCAACCGGAAAGGGATCAATTTAACACTTCAATGTTATATTCACTAGCAATTAACACGATGCTGTTAATTGCTTATTATTGTTTACAATTTATTAACCTTATGTCGTTTTATTTTTGAACTTCCTTTGTGTTAAAGTAATAAATGTACGAATTTCGTAATTGCTATAAAAAAATTATAACAACAATTATAATTTATTTACGTTTTAATAATGACGTAGTTCATGACCGCAATTAAATTGACTAATAAATTGTTAGTAATCAAAACTGTTAGAACCACTATATTTTAACATCTCTCTTCTAAAAATAGATTTTATTATCCCTTTACATCATTTAAATCAAACATACATACAAATTATGTTTTACAAATAATTTTATTGACTTTTTGACGATCTGTTATCCAACAAGACAGTATTACTATAAAACATCATAGTATTTGACCAACCATTTCGAAAAACCTATCTTCATTACATTCCTGAAATTCTTGTGCATCTATTTGTTGGAATAGGAGGATATGTTTTACTCATCAGTGAAAAAAGACAAAAAATAAACAACAGAATGAAAAACGTAACTTAAAAAACTGAACAATAACCAGACACAAAACCCCTCCCGTGAAAAAAGGAAATGATATCAGGTGTCCCGGAAGGGTCAGCAGATCCTGCTCCACATAAAATATCCGTCGTGTTGCTAATGAACAGAAAGGTTTATAAAGATTCAAAATAAAAATAATAAACCCCTTGATTTGTATAATATCTCTTCGTTATAGTATGAATTAATAAAATTGAAAATTGAAATGGGGGAGCGTGTCAAAGAAACAAAAATTAAAAATCAAACAAGACTAACAAAGTTCAGAGGCTCCTCACAGGCGCAAAAATGCAGCGGGGTTAGACATGTTTTGTGAGATCTCATTTTTTGGGGGGCACGCCAAAAATTTTTTATAACCCTCAGAAAACATGATCAAAATCCTATTACATGTCAAAAAAATAGGGGTTATGCCCAACCGGAAAGGGATCCCAAATTTTAAAAAAACAATTTTTATATTCACTAGAATTAAAACGATGTGTTAATTGCTTTTTTATTGTTTACAATTTATTAACCTTATGTCGTTTTTTTTTTTTAACTTCCTTTGTGTTAAAGTAATAAATGTACGAAATTTTGGGGAAATTTCATAAAAAAAATTTTAACAACAATTATAAATTTATTTACGTTTTTTAAAAATGACGTAGTTCTGACCGCCCAAATTTAAAATTTACTAATAAATTTTTTGTAATCAAAAATGTTAGAACCCCCTATATTTTAACATCTCCCCCCTTCTAAAAATAGATTTTTTTTATCCCTTTACATCATTTAAAAACAAACATACAAAACAAATTATGTTTTTCAAATAATTTTTTTTGACT